>NEEE01001561.1:176717-187951 GCA_002278615.1 Pogonus chalceus
AATTATTAAAATATTTTGATACGTAAAAAGTTTATTTTTAAATAAATTTATTTCAATAAAATATTTTTGAATTGTTAAAATAGATAGATATTTAAATTTATACACCGGAATGAATATTAGAAAACCGCGTTATATAAAGACTAACACCATTTTAACTTCGCGTTATAAGAGCACCATTTCATAGGAGGGTTGATTGTTTACATTTGTTACTTTTTTTAATTTCTAGGAAAATATATTTTTTCTGGCCATGTAAATTTAGTGTTCGTAAAAATGTTCAGTTTTTTTCATTTTAACAAAAAAGTTTATATTTACAATAAAAGTTAAGGGGCTACACGACCTTGGTGCTCGGAAAAATAGATATAAAAATAAATAAATATTTTTTTTAACGCAGCTATTAGGTATATGAGTTTTTTTTTTATTTTACACATATTCATAATTGTTTTATTAATAAAATTAATTAAAAAATGACAGAGATATGAGCCAATAAGCAGGACTCTTTTGCAAATCCTTGCTGTTGTACTTATTTTCTCTGTCAGATATTGTGAAAAAAATAAAAAATAATATTTTTCTTATTTAGAAAGGAAATAGCTAAGACGTAACGTAGGAATTTTTTTTAAATAGAAATGACAGCTGTTTGAAAAATTAAAATGGAAATTTTGAGTTCAAAATACTTGTAAGTTATGAACATGGCATCCAATCAAAAAAATTCTGTGACAAGTTTTAGATAATATTATGAAGAATAAGTGTTTTAAATTTTGACAAAATCGGTTGAGTAGATCTTAATATATCTTGTACAACAATTTGAAAAAGGTAGTTAAGAGAAAAACGCAAAAGAACAATACGGCTTAGTGTCTTAAAACCAAATATTCATTCTAATTGCTATAACTTCGGAAATAGTTTGAATTTTGAAATGGTTAAACGTTTATAATATTCTTCAAAGTATGAACAATTTTTCTAGCCAAAAGAAAAAATCGAATTGTTCAAAATCTCAAAGCCTTTAATACAAAATTATATTTAATAGATAATAATTACTATAAAAAAGAATATTATATTGCAATGTTTAAGTATCATTTATTTTACCTAATTAATTGGTAATAAATTCAAAAGTTTACTGAAACAATTTTCTCATAAGCTTAGAGAAGGCTTATTAGAAAACATTAAATTATTTTCCAAAAAACCGGGCGCATTATAAAAATAGCTACACTCTTTACAATAAACCGAATATTTCAATATACGTACGATACATACACCAATTTCATTATATAAAATTTAAATTAAACAATTTTCTATTTATAAATAATAATTAGTGATTTAAAATATATTATTACAAACTACCATTGAATAATTATTGAAAATATTCTGCAAATGTATATGAATATTTTTTTAAATACATATATAAATCACATAGGCTGTGTATATACTCATATAATTCAAGTTTAAACTTGTTTGTAAACAATCAACTTGATAGGGTTGTTAAAGCGCGCAGCAATTATTAAGTTATGGCATAAACTCTTAATATACTGCAAGTTTTTATTGAATAAGTATATCAATTTTAGATTATATTTAACTATTTTTACATTAGAAAAATTAAAATTCTTGTCAGTATACCGATAAAAGTAAAGTATAACCTATAAATAGTTTAGTGCAGTGTTCATTAGTAATAATAAAATCAGGATAAAAGGTATGTTTAAATAAAAACAACAAATAATAGATAAATATTTTATTCTTATATGTCGCTGTTTGGCAACAATTAGTTACAAACTTACAAAATGTATATAAAACTTACGAAAAATAAGTATGCAACATGCATTTATATGAATCTATATCTTTGTAATAACAAAGATACAAGAACTAATTAATTAAAACTAAGTGTACTATTTAAAATGCATTATAATCTGCAAGAAATGGCAACGCTATAGTTATAAACTATTTATAAATTTGTTGATTTACATTTCAACATAAACTACGAACATACGTCTAAATTGCCTACTTTTACACTGATCGCGTCCAAATCTTTTTTCAATTTTTCATTCAACATATCGATTTCATCTGATAATAATTTCAGGTTCTTTTCGTGGATATGATGGGCAGATTGGATTTCTGAAAACAATCACATAAAATGTAAGTGATTTTTTAATATTTATTTAGTATTAAAATATAAAAATAAATACCTTGTAATTCAGTTAAAGTAGTATTAGTAGTGATTGTTAATTTAAGAGCTCGTTGTAACAATTCATTGGCTCTGTCTCTTGAAGAATGAGATCGATTCGATTTTTCAGCTAAAGTTTTATTAACTCTTTCATACTCTTCTTTCAATTTACGAGCTTGATTCTCTGAGATTTTTGCTTCTTCCTCAACAATTTTAACACTTTTATCAACTTCAGCAGCAAATAAATTGTTCTTTAAAACATTTTCTTGTAAACGTTTTAAATTCTTTTGAAGATTATCAACTTTTCCGGCAGTTTCATTAGCTTGTGCCAGGGCAGTATTACTTTCACTAGTAATTTTAATTAAATCTTTTTTGGCAGTATCAATATCATTGTTAACTTTTGATATGGCTTCTTTGGCAGTTTTTTGAGCTTGTTCAGCTTCGTTTAAAGCATCGATAATTCTATTGGCTTGATTTAATATACTATTTGCGTTATTTTTAGCATCATCTGCACTCTTTTTCAAAGCGTTCGCGCGTTCTAAACTAGGAGACGTTTCTTTTAAAATAACATCAATATTAGTTAAAGAAGCTAAAGTATTTTTAATTTTATTATCTAAATCGTGTATTTCAGCCGGTTCTAACTTAATCTGCATGTTATTAACGTTATTTATTAGTTTGATTACATCATTAGGATTTGCTTCGCCCCGTTCCAAAAATTCACGCATTGCTTTGATTTTATTATTTCTTTCGGTTAGGGAATCATTAAGTAATTGGTTAACTTCCATACTTTTATCAAAAGCTAATTTTGCACGAGATTTTGCTTCATTAACATGTTCTTTTAGTTGAGTTGCAGCGCGAAGCATTTCATCTATTTTCAATTCCTTTTCTTTAACATTTTGATCAGCAGCTTTCACCATAAATAATGCGTTATCGGCTTTTTTGGTTGCTCCTTTTTCGCAAGCAACGCCACCGCAAAAACCACAACCAGCTCCTCCGCAAAGGGAATCGCAAGGACTTCCATATTTATCGCATATTTGATCGTTAATATCCGGGATAGATTCGTTATATTCATCAAGAGTTGTTTGAAGTTTTTCTAAAGCTGAATCAATGTCATCTTTATGTTCATGGAACTCTTTAATTGTACGATTAACACGAGTTTCTGTACTCTTGCATTGTCGTTCGGTTTCATCTAAAATTCTTCTAGCTGTATTAACTTGTTCTTCAGCAGCTAAAGATTTGCGTTTGGCATCATGAATTAAGTTAAGAGCGCCTTGAACGTTTTCTTCTTGTAAAAATGTTGCGTTATTCTTTAATTCGTTAGTTATATTTTTAACAGTAGCTTCTTTATTTTTCAAATCGTTAAGAACAATTTGTTTTAAGTTTATTTCTTGAGTAACGTTATTTAGTATATTTTCTTCAATTTCTTTTAATGTATCAGAATCTTGTTTTAATATATCGTCCAACATATTTTGTTTTTCTTCAATTTTCTGCATGTCATCTGGAGCTATAGATGTGTTACTTAATAAATTCTTAATTTCATCTAATTGTAGTTCAGTTATTTCGAATTCTCTTGTATAACCACCAGCTGCGCCAACTGTTTTCATTTGTCTGGCTTTATCGATAATATCTAAAGTTTGCTCTAAAAAATAAATATATAACAATGAAATTATTATTTTATTAAATATTAATATATAACTTACGATGTCGTTCGTTCAAAATACGATCCCAATTATCGAAACATTCGCCACAAGGTGAACAATGTGGAGCATCTCCAATATATCCGCGGGCGCAAGTATCACAGTTGTATCCACCAATTCCAGGTCTACAAATGCAGGATCCATTTTCTCGGTTGCATTGCATTGTCTCTGAACCGTCAGGATCACACTCGCACGCTGTTAAATAAAATAACTGTAATAACGGAATAAATTAAATATAAATGATAACATACCTAAACATTTTTCGTTCGGGTTACCCCAGTGATTTGCGCGACATTCGTTACATTGCCTTCCACCAAAATGAGGCTTACAACTGCATTGTCCATCGAACTATAATTTAAAAATTATTTAATAATAAGATGTATATATGTATTTTAATATAAATACGTACAGGATTACATTGAGGAGCAAGTGATCCAATTTCATCACAATCACAGCGTTCGCAACCTTCCCCGCTTGCTAATTTCCAATGATTATCTGCACATGTTTCGCATTCTTGACCAATAACATTTTTCAAACAATGACATTGTCCTGTATTTCTGTCACAAGGACCAGCTGTTCGGTTTGTTCCCAAAATGTTGCATACACACTCTAAAATTATCCAAAATTAAATATTAATACGTACAATTATGGAATTAGTTATTTAAACTTACCAATACACCTTTCTTCTGGATCTAATCGATAATATCCAGCTCTACACATTTCACAGTGATCACCTTCGGTGTTATACAAACATTGTAGACACTTTCCAGTGCTAGGATCACAATTTCCTGGACGTGTAATATCTATATTGTTGCTACAATCGCAAGGTTGACATGAGCCATCAGGAACTTCAGGGTTTCCATAATAATTATCGGCACATATATCGCATCGCGCACCTAATTTATTAAAAAAAAAAAAACAAATTAATTGATTTGAAAAACAAAATAATAAAATTTAATACTTAATATATAAGTGAATAATAATATTGAATATAGTTGCAGGTAAAACATGTTTTAGTTTTATTAAACTACATTTTATTATTAAAATAGTTTGTCAATTTGAATGACACAATTTCTATCTTAGATAAGATAAGATGAAAGAATAGTAAAATTGCGATATATATTTTTTATCGAAAATACAATGAAAAACAAATATTTAGTTTTTCAGTTCCGAATTTGTTTGAAAAAGTGCTTTTATGGTGTGATATGATAAAGTTATAATAAAACTTTATCCTCAGAATTCTTAATATAAATATTATAACGCGAATTCTTATAACGCGCCTAAGATATTTTGACTTATGTGTTCATATAACGCGATTCTTTGTACAACGCGCCAAATAATAAAAATGAAATTATTTGCATTTATGATTTAAAATTGCTTAAATTGTAGTTGTTAAAATATGTTTCGTGACAAATTAACATTACTATATGGGAGGCTAATATATATTTTTGGAAAAAATATAATATTTAATATANTATAAATAGAAGTATTCGTTTGAATTATTCTGAACACGGAATATAAATATAATATATAGTAATTATTTTATTATTTAAAATATAAATAAAATATTGGCATGTTTACCTGCATATCCTTCTTGACAATCACAAATAACATCCTTGGAAACAGCATCCAGGAAACAGCGATCAGCATAAGAGTGATTAGATCCAGCGATGCCTGGACAAGGACAAGGTCTACATGGAATATCAATCCTATATCTAGGGTCTCCATAATGTCCTTCAATACATCTATCACAATTATGGCCTTCTGTATGATTTCTACAATTAATACACATTCCAGTTTTTGATTCGCAAATATCCGCGTAACCATTGCATTCGCATCTTTGGCAATTAGGGAAATTCCAAAATCCAGGTTGACATTGATCGCATTCTCGGCCGTATGTGTTTGGTCTGCATTTACATTGACCAGTTGTTACGTTGCAGAAGTTATCTAATGCGCCTATGCTGTTGCAATCGCAAGCTAAAATTATAAATTTTAAGACGTTAACTTTGAATATTTACACAAAATAATATGCTTGAATTATTGTTATACGTACCAAGTACAATCATGCAAATGTTAATTATTTTTATTTATACTAGCATCACTTTTTCAAAATCTACATGTTGAATTTTCAGGATTAATTTCAACCTAAAAAATGCGCTGGTTAGAATGTTAGTAATGTTAAAAAGCGTTAACTATATTACTTAAAATAAAAGCATTTTAAGTTTTAAATTAATATATATTTGAAGAAAATTTAAGTAAGTTATTATTTGTTATAAAATAAGTAATTAATTAATATACTAAATTTGAAAAATAACAAAAAAATAAGGGGGTAAATACGTTAAGGACTATCAAATAAATTTGTTTTTCTTTTATAAAATGTTAGTTTAACATGTTAAGATTATGTTATCAAAATTTTAAAACAAAATTTAAAGTACTTCGGATGTTATAGCCTATGAGTCTAGCACCCTTATGCTTGGCATTTGAGCGCTTCTAATACTTTAAAAGCGTTTTTCTCAAAAAAAAACTATATTTTTCAAATTAGCGATAACTCAAGAACTTTTTGACCAATCTTGCTGATATTTTTTACATATTTTAAAAACTATTATATTTTGTTCTTAAGCAAAAAAAAAATTTTTTTAATTATTTTTTTAAATCTTTAATCACTGAAAAAAATATGTCAAAATAGAAATTTTAAAAGAAAAAGTAAAAATTTAAGCGCTTCAGTATTGAACTTGTGATACTTTTTTTATCCATGTTTTTATATTAAAGGACAAATAATGACTGTTTTTAATAGTAAAAATATATTTTTTTATTTTATATAAAAGCCACAAGAGCTAGATCTCTTGCCAATTAACAACTCACGTCCCCGTCTTTCCCGGAAAACATCGTAAGAGCTCCGCCATCTTCAATAATTTGGTATAAAAAAAAATTATTGTAAAAGTTAAAAGATTAAATGAACAATACGTAAAATTTCAAATATATTAGTTAAATCGTTCATTCAGAAAAAAATATAAAATTCGACTTAAATTCAACGTTCATTACTTAATAATTTTAAATTATAATGTTATAAAAGCGGGCATGCACATTATTTAAATACTGAACATAAATTTGAAAAAAAATTAAAAATACCTGTGCATCCTTCCGGGCCAAAACCATAAGTACCTGGTGCACATCTATCGCATTTCCTACCAACTACATTTGGTTTACAATGGCAATTCCCGCCATATTCTTCACATAGTTTACTTACTGATCCTGTTGTGTTACAGTGGCAAGCTAAAAACATATTTAAAGGTAATTTACAATTGTATTTATTGATTTATTAGTTTGTTTAACTAAATATTATGTATATAAAATACAAAAAAAAATTAATTTATAAAGATATTCTAAATATTTTCAAAAACTTGGTTATATATCACTTACGAATTCATAATAAAATTTAATATTCCATGTAGAAATACATAAATTAAAATGTTTCAATTATATAGCTTTACGCATAGTATATTTTTAGTTTATAAACGTGTTAATATGTAAGTTTTAAATAAGCCATAAAATTGTTTTGAAACATGACAATGTGTTTAACTTCAAAATAAGTATTTTTAGTAATAAAAACATAAAATACGGTAAATATAACACGAATTACAATTGTATATTGCGCATAGTGTTTTCAAATAACTCAATTCTTCGCGAAAGATAATACATAAATTCGTATAATTACATTTTTATTAAATTTCAATGAAATAAAATATGTTTTACATACATTGGCATTGCAATAATCATTTAGAACATGTTACTTTATAATAATATACTTACATAAAGCCCCATTGTATACATAAAAGCCAATACTATTATGATATTTCTTACAAATATCAGGAATTTGATTTTTATTAACAGTATATAAATATTGAGCGCATCTATAACGCTCAAATTCTTGTCTACGATTTTCTGCTAGCGCAGTTCCATTAAAGAATGGAATTGCTTCTATACGAGGAACTATTACAATCTATAAAAAAATATTAACGTAAATATTTTAAGAAATAATAGGAAAAACCAAGTTAAAACTTACTGAATCAATAAGTACAGAAGCAGGTGATGAATCAGTCCTATCATTATATCGTCTAAAATCGAATCGAACGTTATAAGTTTGATCAGGTTCCAGACAAACATTTGGAAAAGCGACTGTACTTCTTGCACCTTTAGGTAAAGTAATATGATTTACTTCACTTAAGGGGTATTCACCGCAATAGCCATACGGATTGAAATTTTCGTTGCGTTCTTGTTCTATTCTTACTTCAACTAAATCCCATTGTTCTGCGTGCTACAAAATAAAATTAAAATAAGTTTTTTAAGCATTTAATAATTGTATTAAATGTTATTAATACCTGTGGTTCATATCGAACAACAATATCATATTTCATTGGTGTAATAATTTGATCAATTGTAAATTCAATGAAGGAGCCTTCAACAGCTCGCATAAATCCAATTCCAGTCCATGTGTTTTCTCTTCCATCACGATATGGTTCGCGTATTACAACTTGACATGTCTAAAATTTTATTGCAATTATTTCTAACCGAAATATGAAATATTTCCGAAAATCATTAAACACTTAAATTAAAATAACGGATAATTAAGTCCAATTTTATTATCCTAATTATCCTTTTTTATATAAAATATAGAATGTTTCCACTAAAATACTATTTGGAAACATTCCAAAATTTGAAATTCAATCGATTTTTATTTGTACTTGCATTTTTTAACAAACTAACGCCTAGCATTCTATTTATAGGACAACATGAATTTTATTTTTTAAAGCAATTAAAATTTATTAAAATTTAAAATAAATAATGGCAATACATTTTTCAAAGTAACTTATGCAAAAAAAATGTTAAACTTGATATTTGTTTCGTAATTTGCTTTAATTATTATATTTAATTGTAAATTATACAGGATATATTTTTTCTTGTTTCTAACATTTAATTCTAATTGAAAAAGGTTTATTCAACTTATGGTACCGAATAATTGATTTGTTATGGTAATAAAAAAAGGCTGTTTTATAAATATGACATTGGACTTTAGTGCTTTCAAAAATACAGGAAACAGGTTGATATGTATATTTACTTCTTTACTTATTTAAACATATTAGTTTAGAATAGAATTTTGTATGTTTCAAAATTTATTAGTTGGACATTAATAAGATATAAATTTATATACGTACTGGTGACCCTCTAGCAGATTCAGCCTCATAAACTAAGAAATCGATAGATCCAGTGAAATATTGTTGTTTAGGTTGATTACAAGTTCTCCCTTGTACATATTCCCGACATCTACATTGTCCAGTAATAACATCACAATTATTATCAAGAGAACCTCCCAAATCACAATCACAAGGTTGGCATCCATCTCTTTTTTCAGACAATCCCCAATATTCCGGTAAACATTGATTACAATCACGTCCAGTAACATATCTTTTACAGATACAATCACCAGTTGTTGTATCACAACCTTGATTATCAATTGTTCCTTGCGTGTTACATGTACATGGTTGGCAACCATCTGGGTTGTTTACATCGAAATTCCAAAAACCGTTTTTACAAGTATCACATCTACGGCCTTCTACGTTTTTCTTGCAATGACAAGCGCCTGCTTCTAAGCTGTTTGATGTATCAGTTAATGAATCGCAAATACCACCATCTAAGGCACCGTGGGGGTCGCAATCACATGCTAAAATTATGAATTTATTAATATAGTTGTTTATAAATTATTTTTTTGTAATATCTTACGTCTGCAAACTTCAGGATCTTGTATATCGCGTGTAGGATCTCTATAATAATACGGTTTGCATTGTTCGCAATTAGGGCCCATTGTGTTATGTTTACAACCGTCGCAGACTCCTCCACTAACTCGTCCAGTTAATTCATAAACAGCCGCATCAAAATGACAACTAGTAGCGTGGTTATTACAATTACATCCTGGAAAAAATTAAAATATTCAATCAAAATAAACTAAATTAATTAATTTAAACATACTTTGGCAGGCATTTGTTTGTTTTCCAATAGCAGGTCTCCAAGGAAGATCATTAAAGAAATCTTCACATTCTTCACAATTTCTTCCTTTAGTATTATGAGTACATTCGCATCTACCATGTACCATATCAGGTTTAGGTTCGATTCCCGGTAACGGCAAACACCTATTAGCATGTCCATAACATGAACATGAACCTCTTACAATCATATCAGAAATAGCGTAATAATATTTCTCCTGGATATCTTCTCTTTTATCTAATAAATCATCGCCAAGCGTATGAAGTTTCGTGAAATTTATTCTTAAATTTGTCATTTTAAGTAAGTTTTGTACTTCTTGAGAATATGGATTTTTAATATCGATATTTGGAGGTAATACTCGGAAAATGATTTCTCCGTCAGTGGAAGGTGCTACTGATGAATAACGAGATTCGCAAACGATATCTGTAAGATTTCTGGGGTAGCCTTCTCTGATATTTGGGAAACTTTCAGCGCAATTACTTGCGAAATAGCGATATACCTAATTAAATATTTTTACAATTAATTTAATTATTGTAATTTAGAATGTGAGGAGTATTTACCTGCCACGTTTTTCCAAAATCATATGACCTTTCAATTAACATAGCTGCTGGTCTAAAAGTTTTGAAAACAATAATCATATGAGTAAAATGAAATTCCGCTTCTAAATCTAATTGAATTGTTACATTTTCTTTGCCATTTTCTGATTGCCACCAAGATTTTTGTCTTGTACTAAAAATGAAACGATTAAAATTAATTTCCAATATTTTATTCATGTTAAACTTTAAAATATTATCTTATCAGAAGTCCAATGTTGGTATATATAAGCTTAAAATTAATATTTCTTTTGATAAATAAATTTGAAATAAATAAATAACTTACCCTGGTAATATACGATAAACAATATTACTAATTTGATGGTTTATTTGTGGTTTGTTTGCAGTTTCTCTGCGAGAATCGCACCAGAAACATTTTCTTCTCTCCTCTACATGAGATACTATGCAATACCGTTGCTAAAATTTAAGAAAAATACAGTAAGTACTAAATTATTTTCTTTTTAAATTAATATTTCCTTAAATTCATCAATTATTTATATATTTTTTTCATTGATTTTTTAAATATAATTCAACGATACGACAGATTTTAATCTGAAATGCTTCCAAATAAATTAAACTATTAATATATTTGTAATTTATTTTATATGAGATATTTAAAAAAAAGTTTTTCTGTCCAAATTCTTAAAATTTATTAAATATTATATGCATTTTCGGCAAATAATTCATTCCAAATAATTTTAAGTTATTATTAAATAACTTCTGACAATCTTTATATCGTTGAAAAAAAAAAAAATA
>NEEE01001561.1:235179-249310 GCA_002278615.1 Pogonus chalceus
CTTTATTTAACATTTACCTAAATTTTAATGTGTTATCATTATTTTTATATATTTATATATTTTATTTTTGACAGTAGTAGACTTACTACAATTAAAAACAGAAAAGTTATATAGTTGGTAAAGTTATTGACATCAAATGAACAAAACATGATTAGTCATACCTTTTTTGATGGGGTTCCCAGAATATATTAAAGGGGTCCTCACTCCATTGTAATAACACATTACCTTTTTCAATATTGAACGATAAATTTTATGTTTACTAGATATATATTTTATTACTAAAATTCTTATAAAATATACATCAAAGGATTAAAATTAAATATAAACATTAAAAATTCATTTAATTTCAATTTTATTCGCATAACAAAATACCTGTGAATTTAAATATAAAAAACAATGTATTTTTGATTACATTACAATACAAATTGTTTACAAATTATTTCCTAAATTTTAATTATTCTTTAGAAACAATAACATTTATATCATTAGATTATTGTCTGATGAACAAAATTATTTTTAAATAAAATTATTATTCTTATCCATAATTAAAAATGCAATTATAATTATATAACAGATTAATTTTCTTTTGAAGGACTTGTTTTAATTACCCTGTGAACTTTACAAAATATATTCTACGAACTTATTGATCTATAACCTTATTAAAAAATATTTCGATTATGCAATTTAAAAAAAGTAAGGTTATACTACAGTGTTTATTGACATTGAGTTTAATATATTTAGCATCATTTATAATTATTAGTTTATTATATTTTAATGCATATTCTTGACATTTTAAACTTATACACACCTTAAAACATTTAAAAAATAGATAAATATTTTCGTAAGAAAATAGTGAAATTTTTGTTAATATTATTTTCTGTTTCCATACATTTCGAAAGTTTATTCTTACATGGTTATCTATTTTTTCGTGTAATTTAAATCAGCTATAGTATATTTCATTTTAAATGTTAAATTCATATTTTCATTATTTTAATATATTCAATAATTGTTTTTAAATTCGAATTATAGTTTAAAATATACGTTGAATATATAATTTCGTAATTTTATTAAATATTCATATGATAATTTTGAATATTTTATATGGAATAGACTTTAAATAGAGAAAGTGTGTTGTTTATTATTCATGTCATTTAAAAAAAACTCTTCTAAAATGGTTAATTTACTGTTTGATATTTATTATTGAAATTGTTTTTAACCAAATGTATCGTTTTAACTGGTAGCTATCTATATGATAAAGATTTTTCTTATGGTAGCCATGTTTGTTTACATCATATTTTTACATAAAAATTAAATAATTTTAAGGTGGTTAGTACAAAAGCTTTTGTTTTTATCTTCAAATGTTTTCCATCGCCAACGCTTTCTTATTGATTTTATTTATAAAACATAATGAAATATTTAAAATTATTTTTAACTTAATTCATTTTGCTTAGCTACATAAGTAGGTTAAATTTATTTTTATTGTATTTAGTACGGACATCCGTAATATTTATAAAAACAAAAAAAAAATGATAAGTCATTTTAAATGAATTTATATCTAAAATTTTGATAAATGAAATAGTTTTAATTGTTGTGTAATTACTGTAATAATACTAACGAAAAAACAGTTTTTAAATCATTAAAATTATTCTATTTGAAAAACAAGTGAAACGGTAGCATATGACGTCAAAATATCTAAACATATGTGATATATTAATGAATATATTAATTTTATTAATTATGATACTGTTAATCTCCGATATAGTAAACCTGTACTGCCTATTTATAGTAACCTAATAAATCAATTTGTTTTTAATAAGTAGGCGTTGTAAGAAAGTGTTTTTATAAAGAATAAAAAAAATATTTAAGGTTATATGTATTGTTTGCGTTCATGTTTATTGTTATTTGTATCACGAAATATTGTATTATTATACAGTAAACAATCGAAATAAGTTATTGACCTGTAATTAATAACTAATTAGAGGAATATAGATAATTTTATTGTCTTTTGCGTTAACTACAACTAACAACTAATTGATTTATTTTATTGTTTTATAAGTAAATTAATAAACATGTAAAAAAACAGCATTAATCATTTGTTTTATTTTTATTAATCTGATAAACAATATGAGTATGTTTTATATGACTTATTTCCGGGAAATTACAATTTAAATGTATATTTTCATAATTTTTACAAAAATGCGGATTCATATATTTTATATAACGATTATAGTCGTCGCCTCGAAACAATGTAATCATTGTACGTTTACATACTGCTGCCCTGCGATCTGAAACGTTTTATGTGCTTCGAAAAATCTACGTACACTGCATAAATAATTTTTGTATAAAGTTGCGATGTACTTTACATTATTCGAAGTATATAAACTAAGCGTTAAAAAGATGAAATAGATAATAACGTATGTCGACGTAAAATATCTGCTTATTATTATGTAATTACATTGATTTGTGGCGACGACTATAATTTACATTAATTTTAATAGTATTAGTCATAAATTTGAATTAAAAATGTTAATAGAAGTTTTATTTACGATTTGAAAGTTTTTTTTAGAGATATCATATTAAAAGTAAAATGTATGCTTTATAATTGATGAAATAGTAATTTAATAATAATATATATTTATTATTTTCAGTTTTCCACAAAAAAACGACCGTCCTCAAATTTCAACAGCTCTCACATCATCATATACGGAAGAACAAACTTACATACAGGCTCAAAGTTATATCCAAGGCCAAAATTACCTGACACCCACATTTTCTCAAGGCCAAAGTTACACTAGAACCTCGCCAAACACCACTTACCCGCCTGTTGTATCCACTGGGTATAATCAACAACAAAGTCTTCATAAAAAGGGATCACTTCGAAATGGGGATGTTTTGAAACGTAGCAGAATTCAGCAGATGTATGTATTGAATTCAAATCATTTCACCCTATTGAAATGAACAACATTTCTTAGGATGAGTAATCGGTCGACGAGTTTACTTACTATTTTTTGAGACATACTAACAAAATTATTTTATTTAATAATACTTTAATAATAAATAATCCTTTCAATTTTTTTTAAAAATCTGTTTTTTGTAGATGAATTTTCTTTCAATTATTTATTTAAATTGAAACGTTTAAGTCCGACAAATTAAATTATTTAATTTTGTCTATTTCAACGTTTAATTTAAATTAAATAATATACAGAATTTCATCTCAAAAATTAATATTTATTAATTAATTAACAATACAAAATTAAATATCTATATTCTGAAGAATCATATGTAATATAGTTTATATTTTAATTTGAAAAAAATTCAGTTAATAATTTAAAAACAAATTAAATTTGCTTCAAACGTCTTAAATGATATAATTATATTTTTTTTATAAAAATTTTGTTTAATACTAAAAACTAACTACAAATTTTAAAATTCGGTATTCTGCACAATGCCAAAAAAATTTTAAATATTAGGAAAAGTCTGTTTTGAAGTTATTATTATTTTATTTTGCATTTATTATAAAGGGGACATTACTGCAGCGGTAGTTTGATATTATTTCTATAGTTATTTTACAATTTATTAAATTATTTTATTCTGTTATGAATTGCATTTTGAAATTCTTTTAAACGTGAAAGAAATTGTGTTTATATAGAATATAAATTTTTATTTCAAATATCATAAAATAATTTTTTGTTGAAATAATTGCAAAAACTCTTAAATTTGATAAAAGATATAATCATTTCTAGTTTCTATATCAAAATTTTGTTGACTATTATTCGGTATTTTATACAATGTCTGAAAATTGATATATTATATAAGAAAAATCAGTTTTAAAATTATTTTTAACGTTAAAATCATATTTTTGAAAATTATTTGAACGATAGAAATAAAATATTTTATTCCGTTATGAATTGTATTTTTGAAATTCTTTTAAACGTGAAAGAAATTGTGTTTATATAGAATCTAAATTTTTATTTCAAATATCATAAAATAATTTTTTGTTGAAATAAGTGCAAAAACTTTTAAATTTGATAAAAGATATGATCATTTCTAGTTTCTATATCAAAATTTTGTTGACTATTATTCGGTATTTTATACAATGCCTGAAAATTGATATATTATAGAAGAAAAATCAATTTTAAAATTATTTTTATCGTTAAAATCATATTTTTAAAAGTTATTTGAACGATAGAAATATTTAAATAAAATATTTCATTCTTTTATAAAATGCATTTTTGAAATTCTTTTAAACGTAAGCACAAAAATGTATATATATTGAAATATAAATCCTTATTTTCATTATTATAAAATATTTTTTGGTTGGAATAAGCGCAGAAAAGTATCATAAAAATCAATGATTTGATTTACGTCATAAAAATATTTTTCCTGGTAAACGGAATATTTTTGAATATAAATATAATTTTACGATATCCACAAACATTGTTTTAAATCATTTTAGTTACGTGACAGTTGCTAAGAAATCCTAATAAACATAATATAGTTTATATTATGTACATTTATACATGGTAATGGAAATATCACATGTAACTTCGCGACCTTGTAAATAGTTATAAGACTGCCTACAATTTATTTCGCAATAACTTTTCAATCATTGCATATTTTACAAAATTAACTTTTTTCATTTTGATTATGAAACGTGTTACCGTATGGTGGAATAATCGTAAGTTTTATTACTTTTTTATTATAAACAAAATTATTTATTGCAATTAATAATATTCAAATTTTAATTCAATCAAATTTAAATTATCTATCATAAAATCTTATTTAAATTTATGCTGTTTATGCTAGAAAGTCAGTAATTCATTTATTAATTAAAAATTAAATAGTATCTTTTCGCAAAAAAGACAAAATTCAAATGTCATTAGTAGATTTTAATTAAAACCGTATTAATTATTCCCTTAATTAACAGTTACATGGTCTTCAAAATACAAACGTTATCTTTAGAATTTTAAATAAACAGTATTAATTCCTATTTTTATCGATTTAAACTTTTTTCGTCGCAAAATAAAACAGTATCTCTCTTATCATTATTAATTATTATCATTATTTTTATCATTTATTTTCGTGATTGTGTTTTAAAATCATGTAAGTCAGTGCATTTAATTTTTTTTCTTGTAATTTATTCTATCGTTTATAATTTACAGGTCAATGTAATTTTTATAAACATAATTGTAATAATTAAACAAATTTATAATGATAATATTTTTGTTGATATATTTTTACACGTCAAAACACGTGATTTATCATTAACAACGATTTATTTTAATTACAATAATATTTAAAACAATGATTTTTTTTTTATTTGACCTGGTTTTACCGAATTTTATATTTAAATAAAAGATATTCATTACATTACAACATGTTTTTTAAAATAATATGGTTTTCATTTATTTTTATTGTAATTTAATACTTGAAATTTGATAATTAAATTACTACATATATTCACAGAATATAGATAAAATAAAAGTTGGAAATTAAATATAAAAACATTAAATTATTATTTAATTTATTTATAATTTGGATTGTTTTCTTCGAGTCTCAAAAACTAACGTATTGGGAATAACATTTCGAAGTGTTCGCTTGAAAACTACTTTAAATTTAAAACATATAAGAATTATTAAATTTAATTTTTAGGTATGAGTTATCACAAGATCTTCTTGACAAACAAATAGAAGTATTAGAAAGAAAATATGGTGGAGTCAAAGCTCGGAATGCAGCTCTTACAATTCAAAGAGCATTCCGTCGTTATACTCTTCTCAAAAAATTTGCAGCGATCACAGCAATGGCCAAAGCAGAAAAACGTATCAGTAGAAAATTGCCAAGTTCTACCGATGCTGAAAATTTGCAAAATTTATCTACAAGCACTGTTGAATCAGAACAGTGTGCTGATACCAGTTTTAATAAAAATTTTGATAGCAAGTAAGTTTAAATTTTATTTATTTTTTCTAATTTAATTATATTATATCAGTTTTGTTTTTATTTTTTGTTATGTTGTATGTTTTATTTATCTTATTATTTTCTACTTTTTTAAATTAGTTCTTAGAAAATATTTTGCTATTTGGTTTTTTAAATTAATTATTATTTAATTTACGACATTTCAACAAACACAAATTACATATAATAATTTACTCAACTGATTTATATAAATTTGTTTATATATTTTAGTAGCTTCACGTATTATTCAAACATTAATACTATATACCTTTTTGATAGTATGTTAAGGAATTAAAGAAGTGTATAAATTATTGTATTTATTAGGAAAAAAGCAATCTTAAACAATTTGTAACAAAATATGTTAAATAGTTTAGAATTTTTTTTAAATATTTGTTGTATTGTAATTGTTGTAAAAAGTAATAATTAGTTTTATATTAGATTTTTATGTTAAAATTTTAATTTTCAGTGGCCAAGAATATATGAATACAGTGTCAACAAATCGACCACTACCTGTTCGTTCCTTATCTCTTCGAGAACGTCGAAATGTGAATAATATCCCACTACCCCGTAGTCAATCGGGTACAAACAACGTTTGCTGGGAAGGTTATGTCTCTTACCAAAATTCACGATCACCCCACGGTCAGCACCCGCAACACGTTCATTGTTATAGCCCTGTAAACCAATCAGCTGAAGGCAGTAAACATGAAATGTATAATCAACAACTTGCTAGTCCACTTTGGTCTGCAAGATCTGATGGTAGTCCAGTACCTTGCAGTAATTCCTCAAGTAGTAATATCAGCGCTTATGCCAGACCCAGAAATGGTAATCACAGCAATAAAAAGGTTCCCCCCGAAGTTCCCAAGAGGACTTCTAGTATTTCCAACAAATCAATTGAGCCTAGGCAGCATAGACCCAATGGATTGAATAAAACTGCTGAAAATGGAAGTTTATCTAGTGTACAAAGTTCTGGAAGTGATAGTAGTATTTCTACTGATAAACTTATTTGTGATGGATCGGAAAGGTACATTTTTGTTATAAATTAAGTGATTGCTTTTTTCTATCTTTACTTTATTAATTTTTTTTTTTTAAACTTTAACATAGCAATTATAATACATATCCTACGAATTAACACAAATAGTTAAATAAACAATTATTCTTGTATCTATAAAAATTGAGGCTAATAATTTAATTTAGTTATTTTAACATAAAACACAAAAAAATAAATATTACAGATTAATTTGTTTAAATCCAAAAAATCGAGTTTATATTTAACAATTTACAATAAAATAGTTATCATCAATAATTTATGCATAGATAATTTGTTTATCTACATTTAAAACATTTTTCTTCAAGTACTAACTACAAACTATTAATTAAATGTTTGTTACTATAGAAACTTTTATCTGAATATAAACTGGTGTTATTTAAAGTATTAAGTTTTTCTATAAAAAAATACTGATATAAAATAAACATTAAATTCATTTGTTTTATAGTTTAGTTTTCGTGATTTCTTATTCAAAATGCGTAATTATAATTTGTAGGATTTTATTTTTGTATTATTTTGTTTATTTGAATTCTTTATGTTAATGTTATTTCCAGATATTCCGCGTCTCCTGTTTGGAAACGTCAAGGACACATGCCAGAATATAGTGAAGTTACACCAGAAAATAGTTACGGCAGTATATCTCATACCAGCGGTTCAGCTTATACTTTAGATCAGCCAATTGCAACCCCAACTAGTTACAAAATTTCGGAAACAGTGCGTAAACGACAATATCGCGTAGGTTTGAATTTATTCAATAAAAAACCTGAAAGAGGTATTTATTATTTAATTCGGAGAGGCTTTTTGGAAAATTCGCCTCAAGGAGTTGCTAGATTTCTTATATCGCGGAAGGGGTTAAGCAAGCAAATGATAGGAGAATATTTAGGAAATTTACAGAGTTCTTTCAGTATGGCCGTTTTAGAGTAAGTTCAATATTTGCTTTTTATTTATTAATTAAATATTTACGTATTTTTTTTTTAAATTTACAGATGTTTTGCACACGAATTAGATTTATCAGGTATGCAAATCGATGTAGCATTAAGAAAATTCCAAGCATACTTTCGAATGCCGGGTGAAGCTCAAAAAATAGAACGTTTAATGGAAGTATTTTCACAACGCTATTGTCAATGTAATTTGGATATTGTTGCTAGACTGAGATCACCAGATACTGTAAGTAAATTCAACAAATAATAACGCAACTTAAAAATTAAAACATTTGTAATTGTTTTCAGGTTTTTGTTCTTGCATTCGCAATTATAATGTTAAACACAGATTTACACACTCCAAATTTAAAACCCGAAAGGCGTATGCGCATGGAAGATTTTGTTAAAAATTTACGCGGTATCGATGATTGTGGTGATATTGATAGCGACATGCTCGCCGGTATATATGAACGCATAAAATTGAATGAGTTTAAACCCGGATCTGATCATGTAACACAAGTTATGAAGGTTCAAGCAACTATCGTCGGTAAAAAACCTAATTTAGCTCTTCCACATCGTCGACTGGTTTGTTATTGCCGTCTTTATGAAATCCCTGATGTTAATAAAAAAGAACGTCCTGGAGTACATCAAAGAGAAGTATTTTTGTTCAATGATTTACTAGTCATTACGAAAATACTTAGTAAAAAGAAATCTTCGGTTACTTATACATTCCGGAATAGTTTTCCGCTTTGTGGCATGGTTGTCACTCTTTTTGAATCAGCATGTAAGTTAATTTATTTATTAATCAAACATTTTATTTATGTTATTATAATGAATGCTTTTGTTTTATAGATTACCCATACGGTATCAGATTATCTCAAAAAGTGGACGGTAAATTATTAATTGTTTTTAACGCACGCAACGAACATGATCGCTATAAATTCGCTGAAGATCTTCGGGAATCAGTTAGTGAAATGGATGAAATGGAAAATTTAAGAATTGAGGCTGAATTAGAAAGACAAAAATCAAATAGAGGCAATAGACCAGGTATTATTTGATTTTTAATGTTATTATTTTATTTTTATGTTCTAATTTTTTTTAAATTTAAATTAAAGGTACTGAAAATCGTGATAGTGGTGTAGCAGATGTTGAAGTATGTCCGTGTCCATGTGGCCAAAATATGAGTATGCGGGCAACTGAAGAAACAACTGTCGAAGAAGTGATCCATGACGCACAATTTAAAAGATCTGCTTTAAGCAATTCATTATTAGATATCCATGACCAATGTGAGTTCTTTTTAAATATTATTTTATCATTATTAATGGCACTATTTTTATATTACATTTAAAATAGAAAGTCTTTTTATTAAACTGTTACTTTAATCAATAATTGAGCTAGATCAAATGATTGATTAAGTTAGTGTAGTTGCAGGAGAGAAAGCACAACGCCGCGGCAGCGTAGGCTCTCTAGATAGTGGCATGTCAGTTTCTTTCCAATCAACCGTGGCCAGCAATGGATCTCGAAACGAAAAAATGTCAGCCGGTGCTTACGCCGCTGCCAAAGCAAAAGGCATTAACTACCAGCAATCATTCCTTGGTGGTTTATTCAACAAACGTGAGAGAAACGCTTCGAGATCGGAAGAATCTGGACCGGTGGTCAAGTCAACAGAGGTATAAAGTAAATGCGAGTTCACAGTTTTTTTGTTTTCATATGGTGGATTTATACAGCGCATCGACTATCTTTTCTTTTTTATTTATTAACATATATTTCTCTTACAATATCTTCAACGATTTGTTGTATAAATTCGTCTGATTTTTATTTAAAAGATTGTGTGTTTTGGAATGAAATTGCATCTAATATATGTTTTTTAATATTTCTAAACTTTTTATTTAGAATTAAAAATTACTTGATTGTAATTATATAATATTTTTGATTTATACCGTTCATTGTAAGACAATTATAGGTTTATAAATCAAATAAATTGATTATATTTTTAATTGTATGGTAAAGTTTTTATAAATGATTAAAATACACAATCTTTTAATACACAGAACGTAAACTTTCTATTTTTACCATTCACTTATGTTACCAAAAATATGAAGTATGGCTGTATTTAATTTATTAACTTGCGTTCAAATGTCATTTGTGTTATATTCGTGATATTAGAAGTTCAGTTGTTTTTCTGAGTATATGATAAGGATACATAAATTTGAAGTGTTGTCTGTTGTACATAGTGTATTTAAGCAAGAGAAATTAAGATGTAGTCTTTTTTACACTACGCAAACTTATAGTCTGTATATGTTGTTTGTTACCTAAAACACAAAAATGTGAAAAAGATATCTAATTCTCTTATTGCTGTTTGCCAGTATTTTCCGTAAATTTTCTCAAAATATCGTTTGAATTTTCTAATTAAGTAAAATCTTACACGCGACAGTTTTTATAATAAATATTATTTGTAGTATTGTTTCCTCTCTGTGACAATAAGAACACAAAAACACAATATTCAGTTTTAGTTTAGTTTAAAAAAAAAACTTCAAACATATTTTTATTTTACTAATAATAAATAATCGTGTTTTCTTAAATTTAAGCAGCTCCTTAACATAATAAAGTGTTCGACCTAATAAAATACTTCATATATTACAAAAATAAATATTAATTGTCGTGTAAAAAAAAGTTTAAACACAAAAAAAAAAAAAATATATTCGTAATATTGCCATTGAGAAATTTATGGAATATACTATAACTTACCTATTAAATAATTGTGTAAAACTAAACCAAAAAACTCGTAACAGTGTTTATCATAAAAATTTAGCTCATTTAGTGAAATTAATATATTAGTGATGTGAATATGTTATTAACATTTGATAATAACCATTTATTAATTAACATGTTAGTACGTAAAATAAATATTTTTAAACACTAACATTTAAGATATATTTTAAAATTAATCTATAAATATATTTATGTGATAATATTACGACAGCAGTACCATTGAGATTACAGATATTTCGTCCATTTTTAATTTAAAACAAAAAGTAGTTTGAAAACAAAATAAATATTACTTGTAATAATTGTCTAACATAGTTATATTTTTGGTAACAATTATATATTTTATGTTATCAAGCTACAGTTTGTATCTACATAACAAAGCAAGATAAAATATATTTAAAAATAACATATACTAACTTAAAATATATAACATGTTGATTAATAAAAAGTTAATATGACCAAAAACATAATAACTATAAATAGCACATCGCTAGAAAGAGCTAAATGATTTAGACTAACAGATACCTGTGTTGTAATATAGAGTAGTTATTATTAATCAAAATGATCTGAAGTAGTGATGTCCGATCGGTCATTACTTGTAAAGAAGAATCATTAATCATTTAAGAAATATTAATAGTCATACAGTTGCAGTTTCCAGTCCATTTAAAAGTTTGTCTAATAACATATTGTTGTATATTCAAACATCTAATAAGAAATTGTATAGTTTAACAAATGTTTTGGGTAAATTTTAGCTTGGAATTTTTACGTTTTATTTATTAAATATTTCTATTTTTCAAATAATTCAAGATGTTTCTTAATATATATGAATTTTCCAAGCTTTAATTACTATTTTAGATTTATAATTATAATGATAATTTGAAAAATATTTTTGAATTATTGCTTATAGGGGAATAATTCAAAAATATTTTTTATGTATCGTAATAAATTATAATCTAATAAAAACAAAACGAATCATTTCTATAAATAATTCATGATAAATGTGTATAAAAAAAGAAAAAAAAAATCACGGGCAGTCCTAATAATTTGAATTAGATATAATAAATGTGTTGCGTACAAAAATATATTCATCTATTATAAGAAATTTACTTCTCTATTTATATAAATTAATAAATGAAATATTGTGAAGTTATGGATATATTCTGAAAGGCCAAATTTTTATAATATGCTGTTTTATTCTAAATAAAAAAATTACATTCTGTATTTATATCTACTTATAGCAATGTAATTTAACCGTACTTTACATAATAACTACTTAAAATATATAAATGAAAAATTTTGGCAGCTGTAAAATTATGAATATTTAAAAATGGCCGATCACTTACATATTTTACCTTATCTTATAAATTTAATAAAAGGTTAATTATTGCTCACGTGTTGCGTCACTACCGAATAATAATCGAAATTTGTAAGTAAAATTTATTGTGAAAAAAATGACTGTATTGTGATTGTATTTCAGTTATATTTAGGATATTTGAATTACATTTTTCAAAATAAATAATTTTTTCATTACAGTAACTTATTACAGTAATAAATGTCCAGATAATTATAATACTCAGTAAATAAATTATCATGATTTTTTTTGAAAGTGTAATTTGAATTTAAGAGCAAAACCATTTCTAGTCGAAATTGTAAATAAGAGGTAGGAACATTAAAGTAAATTTCATGTATTTACAATATTTAATTATTTTTTTACTTTAAAGCAATTGATTTGTAGTTAGAATAAGAATAAATAATGTGTATTTTATTATTTAATATGCATTGTATTTCAATTTGTATTTTCTATCATTCTTTAAATGTTAAAAATAAAAGTCGTAATTATAAGAATAAATTATACCTTTGTTGTATGTCACACACAAAATAAATAATTCTTCTTCCTTCACAATCCCTATAGTCCAGCTATTTGTGCAGAAATCTCCTGAAATAATTGCGCTATTAAGCTGAAACTTTGGATAAACACGTTTCATATTGTTCCAATTGATGCAAAAAAATCAAAATAATACTTCAAAAATGAACCAATTTTTGGCCAAATATATACATATAATTAAAAAAAATTTAAATTATTTTTAACTTTTCATGAAAAATTAATTAATGTTATTATTTACTGAATTCAAAAAGAAGTATAAATAAAAAATTTAACTTTTTTTATTTAAAATTTGGTGAGAGTCTATTGGTCATTATTCCAATTGTAATTGGAATAACTTAAGCCCTGCTACCACGTCAAGGTTGACTCTCATAAGCAGGGTAGGGAAAAAAAAAATTACAAAAAAAACCTTTTCATTCATAATGGCCATTCAATATTTTCCCTGAAAACCTAAAAAGAAGAAAATCATTAGTTAAATGCAAAATTAAACCAGACATAAACATAAAATAAAAACAAAAATTCAATAAAACATGAAAATAAAATAGAAATGAAACAAGAAAATTAAGCAAAATTAAAGCAAAGCAAGCAAGCAAAGCAAAACAATATATAAAATACAAAAAATAAAGGCGCCTGGAAACCTGAAAAGAAAAATATTGATTAGTACATATTTCCAAAACATCAAATATATGAAATAATAATTACCATCATCATATATGTAAGCGTATTTGTCCTTTAATATACTACTTTTAGTCGTCGATGATAAAAAAAGTTGAAATTTACTACCGTACTTACAATCCCCAGACTCTAATAAATTTACTTAACAAAACGCCAGCAGACGAAAAAGAAGTATTGAGAATCGGAAACGAAGGCGATCACCCCAAAAAGGATCTCCCCTCGTAACGCATTCGCAGATGATTACGGTCCCCTAAACATCCCGCCACAACCGTTGCTCCACTGGTTTTTCATATAGATCCGCAGGCAAGCCACCCTGGAAATGCCTGGTTCACTACGCGCGCGCCCCCCAATTACAGATGGCAAAAAGAAAATAAGCCGGTTTAATCAGTTAAAGGAAAATTTAACATACAAGTAATCTGAATAGCAAAAATTAAATCATGATATTTAACATTTCAGAACCTAACGGTTACATAACATGTGAACCATGTCAATGGCCGCTAAGCATGAAATACACAAAAAAACAAATAGGGAGCGAAAAATGGTCTAACGATTACATAACATGTTAACCATGCCAATGGTCGTTAGACAATTTAATGTTGCTAATGCAGGGGTATATATACTCCGGTAACAACCCCACTTACATCTCCCTACTCCTGCAGCATCCAGGACTCCCACCACGGAGCACCCTCCAGCAACAATGGCTGCCGCTGGCGAGCACGCGGCGTGAGTATACAAAATTAAAAAAAAAAAAAATTAAAAATTGTTAAACAATTAATAAATAATTATAAAAAACGCCTTTTTCAATATATTTGTTATCAATTAAAAATAATTTAAACGCTAAAAAAATTTAAAAGTAACAGTATAAAATAAATACTTTTAAATGTTGTT
>NEEE01001552.1:0-19736 GCA_002278615.1 Pogonus chalceus
TTAATTACATGTTCCAACACTTGTTCTAAAGTGAGAAAATTGTGCAATATATATTTTTGTGATGGAGTGATTTGTTTTTGTCACAAAAAAAAATTAAATTCTATATAATTTTCTTCATTATAAATGTATACCCATCTAAAATTGTTAGTAAATATAGTTACAGTTACTTGTATCAATATTTATTTCTACCTGTTTATTTTTTTGACATCAAAACTTGGTTACTTTAAAGCCGAAAGCTAATTGAAAACTTTAAATATGCATTCATCGTTATTATAATAATATTCTTAAACTGTAGGCGGCATTAAGCTTATGGTCACTTCGTAGGCTAAACTAAATTACCGACACTAATATGACGAAATTCTTTTTTTCTTATTTGCCTTCAGGTGAAAGATGAATTTACACCTTATATCTTACTATATTTGGATCTTTAACTTAATAGTAAAATATTTAATTGTGAAAACAAGTGAAGCATGCAATTTAAACAAGATATATCTTATAATGTAATGTAAAAAGTATGAGGATTATTAAAATAAGCAAAGCAAGTTGACAGTAGCAAAGATAAGAATTTAAAAACTAACAAGTACCTAAGTATATAGATTGATAAAAAAGAGTTGATTTTAACACCTGCATAACGTGTACATACATACGTACGTACTCTTCAATGGTAATGGTTAGTCAAGTGACTCGAAGAACACCTGATGGTTTTATAAGAGTTAAATTGTTTTCTCATAGTTTATTCTCATCATTGATTATCAAATTATCGTCTGCAGTTATAATTTGCTGAGTTCTTTTTATGTCTTTATAATGATTTTTTGTAACATTAGTTCAGTCATTAGGTAATAAATATAAGTTTCATTTTTATAATGTCTATTTTTATAATTGTATGTTTTTATTTTGAAATTGATAAATGACTATTATTAAGTATGTAATTTTCTAATGTGTTTACTTAACATATTTTTATATAGGTAAATTTCTTAAAGTTTAAATTTAAATGTAACCTAAGCAACATATGTACATACATCCTACATAAAATTTGATTAAAAGTAATGTAGTAATATTTTTAAATGAGAAAATTGTTTATCATTGCGCGAATTGCGAATTACGAATGACTTGATGGTTGACAGTTTCGATGCGTATTTCCTGTAAATTGAATGTATATTTAATGCAGGTATGTGTGGTGCGTTTTATAAGAAGCGCATTGAGCAGTTGGCATAATTCGTCCAAGTCAAATGTTTCGGAACATATTTGTCACAGATTTCCAGCAAAAGTACAGCACCCACAACAGAGCTCAACCGAGCAAGAGCGAAAGAGTGCAAGAGCGCAAGAGCGCAACATCTCAACAGCCGCCCGTCGTGTGGACATGTGTTCTCAGATGTCATTTTATATTCGAGTCATTTATTCACATCGCGATATACACCTACGATTTATATTAAGATCTGGGTCTAATCGTACCTCCAAATCATATCAGTTTATTTTCGAAATACTAAATAAATTATACAGATTTATAAAATGTACACAAACATGCTGACAAAAAAATGCTGCTTGATACATTTTTACCTTCTTATTATAGGCTATGACACCGGAATTTATTTCATCATTTCTTTAAATTAATATAGTTTTTATTTAGAATGAAGGATCGCGCATCCATTGCGGAACTATTTTGTGGGAGTCAATTTGCTAAATTCTTGTATTATTTCCACTCACAGAAAATACATTTTTAACTAATCATAACAACTTATGATAAACTATGAAGTATTATTTTTAACTTTAAAATAAAAATACCAAAGATTATTTAGAAAAAAGCTATTTACAAAAAAATTATAATAAAAATAAAATTTCTTCATAAAATTCCTATTATATTCTCTTTCTTAAAATCAGATACATTAATTTTTATAATTTAAAAACTAGGTATATTTAGTCGAATTTAAAATTAGTAAAACAATCAATATAGTTTATACGAGATAGTTCCAATTTTATGATTTGTTGGAAGGTAAAGAGTCAGAATAAAATTTATTTTTATATTTCTTATAAAGATTTCAAATATTTTGCTAATGCATTCATTAATGTGTATTTTTAATGATTATAATGATAAATAGAATAAAATATGTGTAAAATGAAAGGCACGTCACTGGAAGATTGTGGTATATAAACCGAGCCACTGATCATTGAACAGTGATCAGGTTTACATCGATCCGTTATCTGAGTCCGTGGGCAGAACAAAACTATTAGGGAGTTTGGAAACGTATTGGCAATTTTTCAAATTAAAATTTACCTGCTTTGAGTGCCGTAAAATATATGACCAAACGTCCAAAACGAACAGATAACATTGGCACAGGTATCAAAATTCAGAAAGAAACCATTTATTTTATTGCTTATTGGTTGTTAGTAGCAAAATAGCACTTGTTTATGTCATTTTAAATAAATTTATAATAATAAATTGAAAATAAAATATAATATAAATGAAAATAGTGCAACATGTATTATTTATTTATTTATTTATTCATAAATGTAGTACCTATATTATAAAATGATTGAATGAGTTTACGTTGGTCCAGCGTTCAACGTTCAGTGTTCAGTGTTCAACGCATTATAGAAGATTTGATTAATGATACAGGAAGTGATAGGTTTGTCAGACATGCCGCGTTATGGGCTCTTAATTGTTTTTAGCATGTCACGGATTTGTGCGACGGTTAGTCACGTGTTATTGTATTACAACGCACCGTGAAACATCACCACACGCATTATCTGAACACGTTTCACGTTTGAAAGACGACGTACGACGGCCACGACGTCAAACGACGCCTATTGGATTGCTGCTGCTAGTATTTCATTCGTCCATCATCCTTTTATATAAATATTTCTTTTTTACTCATTATTGATTATCCATTAGGCACTGTAGCAAATTATCTGTCTATAAATTCTATTTATCATTATCATTTTTCAAAAACTTTCATATCCCATTATACATTTATAATAATATATAAAAACAAGAAGGACAGATAAATAAAATATGAAATAATTACAAAAAGCAAAAAGCATAAAGCAACATTTTGTATTTGTAATACAATTAAGTTTGAACGTAGCGAAGGGAGGACAGGACGAAAGGGTCCGTAAATAAAAGACAAATAGAAATCTTGAAATTCGCATTTTCTCGGTAAAGAGTCTGTCGACTCTTTGATTTTAAACTTCAATATAATATATATATATAGAACATTTCTTTTTATCTGATGATGGAAAGAAGAAGAAACTGGTAATAATAAAAGCGTGAACGAAACGTAACAAGTCCGTAATGTTGTTAGAAATGCGCAAACAAATTCATTATAAAAGTACTCCCTTCTGAATCCCTTTTGATTGGCCACTGTGCATGCGAGAAATATTTGTCGCCTCGTGTCGCGTCTTTTCTATTTACCCTTCAATTCAAATTTTATACATTGTATTCGCAACACAAATAATTCACTTTCATTTCAATATAAAATAAAATTTAAAAAGCAAAGCAAAAAAACAAAAACAAAAACAAAATAATAAATGACTAAATAAAAGAAGAAAAACAAAAACAAAATCAGATATAATAAGGTATGATTACAGCATGTATTCAAATCACGGTTATTTTTAAAAATGCAATTCTTTTTATGATATTTTAACGTTACAATTTCACTGCCATTAAATATGAAAGCTCCAAAATTAGCAACAATAAAAAACAGGTTTTACGAAATACAATTTATAAGGCAGGTGTATATCAAGAAGGCTAGTTTTTTTTCAGCAACCTCATTATTTTAACTATATTCACGTTATAATATATGAAAATAATAAATAATAAATAATTTTTACGAAAGAACATTAGTATTGATGTTGGTTCAAAGGAATTTTTCAGCAATAGCTATATCCGATCTCGCTGCAGGTATGCTCATCACATCGAACAGATAAAAAGAAGCTATTATAAAAAACCATCAATGTCTTGATTGTCATTTTCCTGCATATTTCCGGTACTCGTAACTTTTTTACGAGACCCAATCATTTTTTTCCCCGAGGAACAGTGTCCTGTCCATGCAGATGAGACGCTCATCAGAATAAATAAAAAAAGGAAAAAAGAAAAAAGTAAAAATCTCTGAGTTTTGCTTCGTATCACAGCAGGGAATATTTACAAATATTTTTTTCGACTTTTTTCTTCAACTTTTCATTTCACACAGTGGGATGATTGTTTGCTGATGTGCACAGAGTGAAATTAAATATCCTATGAAGTCACGGCGGAAATGAGTGCCATATATTGAGAGGGACACTTTTCTATACTATGCAATACTGATGGTATTCCTTTTACGTATTACGGAGGGGATACACGTTAGGGGACCCCTTATAATAGATTTATTATTAAATGAGGTGACAGGTTGACCCTGCGGCTAATGCTGACTTGTTACAATACAAAACACATTCATTTTTTCTTTATACTCCAAAAGTTAATAACGTAAAAAATAATAAACTTGTTTATATTTATAATTAAAAGAAAGTATAATAATTTTATTAGAATAATTTTCCTGAATACGTCAACGCCTTAAAACTTAAGTTACAAACACAATTAACATTATTTCTAAATAATTATAAACATTTTCTACATAAAATTAGCATAACATATAAGTAAAATACACACGCAACAACATTTATAACACATGTACGTATAACTTAACGAAATATCTCTTCCGTGATATAAACATTAATCGATATTATAATTAAATAAACTAACTTGATACATATAAAATGAATCAAAAAGAGAAATTTGTAATTTCATTTAAAAATAAAAGATGAACCTTGTTCTTACATGTGACCTACAATTAAAATGACCTTGAATTTTTTAATTTTGATAATAAAAAACGTCAATATCTATAAGTATAGTTGCAATATTAAAAACTGTTAGTAACACCGTGTTTAATTTAAAATAGAAAAAAGAAAGAAAAACGCTTTAAAGACTAAGCTGAGCTTACAACCCTCTTAGATTCTCATTACAGCACCACAATAGACTAGCTTTTGTTGTATAAGAGACAATATCATTCATGCATTTTACAGTGACACTCGTTGAAGTTATTGTGGTTTGAAAAGAACGCCTAATAGTTTCGCTTTGATTCCTCTATTATTCTCAACTGATGAGGCAAGGAACTCACATTACAGTTCCATTACAGATTTCATCAAAACATTATGCGCTAAATATTTCTATTTTTATTATTAGCTATATATTCTAGTAGTAGAATCTATAATAATATGTATTACTCCTTTTTATTGTTTTCTTTGGGTATTGTGGTTTCACGGATTGTTGCGTACGCAGAACAAGACTTAGTTTTTCTTATGAAATTTGATTTGTTTGTTGTTATTGATATAGATAGATGTAAAATAGGATTAAATTACAATTTATACTTTTTCATTTCTTTTCAAATAAGTTCACTTGTTAATGTTAATACAAATGTATCTATGTTGTATTAAAATAATAAATTTTAATATAATTCCAAGATGATTACATTGAAACAAATAATTCCCACAGTATATATGTAACGTTTAATGAATCACAATCCACAGTATAAAATGAAGTAAGTGCAAAGGGCGACATTAAGCCTCATTTATTTACATCTTAATACGTGCATTTACATGCAATTTTTATTATCATTTAATTATGCGCTTATTTAAGCGCGACATACACTATTAATCTCTTATAATTCATATTTTTAAAACGCAACTTATTTTTATATCATACAAAAGTATTTTATTTCAATATTTAAACAAAATTTTTGGTTAAATATATTTTGTTAAATAAATTTAAATTTATCTTATCAATTTTATAAATACATACATACTGAATAATATTACTTCATTAAATTTACTTAAATTCTTATACTTTAAAGATAACTTGAAATAAGGAAATTATTTTTATATAAATTATTATCGATTAAGTGAACCAATAAAATAAATGCCTTATTTAATTTAAAAAATTATTATACTCAATTAACAACACCTATTGCTGTGAATATATAATTATTTACCTTAATTATAAACTTTCTGAATGAAATTTTGTCATATATTAATTAATACAATTCTCATTAGTAAACATAAACACATTCTTTCAATTCGAATAAATATACATTTATTTTATAATTAAACATGCAATTAATATATTTATTGAAAATATACGATTTTCCGTTATATGTAATATTTATTTTTCACATATTTTTAACCATGAATTTATTGATTGTAAATTTTGAAAATAAATAAATTGCATATATTCGAAAAGTAAAAAAATAAAAAATAATGTCATTATCTAATCTATAAAATGCGGACATAAAAGAACTAATATAAATACAAACAAATTGATATAGTGACATGAAAAAACATGGGAAGGGCCAAATTTACTTTTTATTTGATATTGTATTCCCAATATAATTTTGATTTTAGTTTCTTATCTGTTCTAGTGATGGTTCACATCAAGATGACTACTGCGTAAAGTGTTTCTTCGTCATGACAACAAGGTAAGAGATTTTTTTTTTAATTATTTTATATTAACTATTAAAACAACATNAAATAAACGTAAACGTAGCAGAAGAGTTTTATATTCTTGTAGACTTTTGCGACGTACTAAACTTATCACAAGATTGCCGAAACCCAATTCCACAATCAGAAATTATTTTCTCGGATGGACGTTATAAAAATTGTTGAACGACACGTCGGAATCTTAAAGGAGTACAGTGACCGCTTTTGTATTCACTTTTATATTGTTGTCGTTATAAAATGCTGGAATTATTGGTTTCAAAGTAATTTGATGAGACCAGTCCTATATGGAACGTAACATCGTAAATGTCCTAATCAATTATTTGCAATCATTTTTTACATATTTTATATTATTTTTATTACTTTTGTATTATAATATTTCTTCGAAATATATTCATAAAAATAATCATTTACATTTAAGTTAATCCAATGATAATCTTACGTTGAAATTACATTCGAAAAAAATAAACAGTTTTTAAGAGTAAAGAACCGTCATGAAATTTTCTACCCAGAAGCTTAAAATATATATTTAGGTATATTTGTATATGTTACACTTCATGTTTAATTTTAATACATTGTACCGCAATATAAAAAGGGAATAAAAATTGAAAATGTACAGTGATGATGATGATGATAATAAACGAGATGCGAAGGTTGCTCTCCATTCTGTTATAGCATCAGTTGTAATAAAATTGACCCGCGAGTCCACCGTACACCAATCCTCCCACGGTATCCGCGAACACGCAGAGATGGATTTGCTTACAATTTCAATCAATTCTCATTACAAATTTTATCAAATTAAAATTTGAAAAACTAATTTAATTCAAAATAAACTTAATATAATATATGTTTGTAATTAAGTTTAAAATAAAAATATAAATAAAAAAAAGTAAATTTATATTTAAATTTGTAAATACGTCCCTGCATATTGGATAGTCTTTAATAATGATAAAACAACTTATACAGTGAGTGGTCAGTTGATGCTATGGTCAGGTGTGTATCTCATGGCAAGCAGCATCTTTACTACTAAGTTTATTCCAGTGATCTTCTTTAATGTAAAACATATAACGGTGTTATATGCTGCCCCCATCAACTGACCAACCAATACATACGTACATATATACTGTGAAATTTTATTACTGTAATTGTTTAGCCATCTACTTGGCAATATACAATTTTAAGTTACGAGAAAATATAAAAAGTATACGATGGGTCATTGGTACTAAACTTATCTTATAGGAGTATCTGTTTCATTTTATGAAAATACCAAAAAAAATAAATAAATAAATAAATAAGGGCTAAGTAGAAATGATTAAAACAAATTTGGGTATGTTTAAAATGCAAAGAGGATAGATAGATAGATAGATATTATTTAATATTAGATTGCATACTCAAAACGGTTGGTTGGTGAGGCCGCAATAAGAATATGATAAAAGGCAACCATTATCCGTGATATGGTTCGTATAGTGTAGAATATAGTAGTGCTGCTTATAACGTATTTGAGCGTTATGAAGAGGTGATCATTGGATATTCTGGTACGTACGTTGCTCGGACCGTGAATTTCTAAGGAGCCCATTGAAATAACAAACGGGTACAGGGAGGAAGACTTGGTTTTAACGGGAGTCGAGGGCATATAGGGATGGGAGATGATTTGACCAGAGTTTACGACACGACACGATAGCAATGAAGTTCTCAGATATATGTATGTTACATACACACGAACACAGCATTCAGCCCCTCACACTCACAGTATACTCAATGTATAATGTATGGTGCGCGGGCGACATAAACCAGCCTGTAAAGTGGGAGAATTTGACGCGAAATAATATTATGGACAACCGTGCTGGATCGTGCATCTTACATGAACCCGATATCTTGAAGGGTAAGAAGGGTGTACGATACTATATTCACACATACACACATACACATATATACACACAGACTCATCCTCTTTCTCATAGTCGGTAATTCATTTTTCACCGGACGCGAGTCAATTATTTAAAAATTGCTGTCCCTCTGTGCATCATTTCTCGCTGGTTTCGTTTCCCCAGACTTCGGCCAGACTTCGATCGTATTTTGCTGTAAAATAATGCTCATCTGATCTCTTTTTCATTTCTTTTTATCCCACTCAGTGCTGCGCTTGCTTTTTCCCATCCCCAAACATTCAATTCCTATAAAACTGATACCAAAACTTTATCTCGCAAAAATACTATCCTTTATTATTTACTTTTTTTCTTAAATAAACTTCAATATTCATTTAACTTAATTTTTAAAGAAAAATAAAAATAAATTAATTCATTAAAATTATAATAAAAAATCTAGTAAAGAAACTTTTTTTAAGTATAGTCACACAAATATTATCGATTGAATTTGATATGTATACGTATTGGAAAGTGCACCCCATGTGAAAATTCCCGCTTTTGATACGTAGCCTTGGAGCAGAGTAAAGTAACGAAGCCCGAGCGTCTATCGTACGAGTCCTACGGGACCAATATCGGCTTGTTTTACATCGTTTTGTTCTAACAATCCAGCACATAATTTTTGTATCGGATGCCGGTGGCGTTGGCTATAGGGTTTTCGCCCCACACCCACCCTCGAACTTAAACCGTGGTGTTTCTCTCTACCGGTATAGGTATAAATTTAAACTTTGATGTTTCGCATATGTAAAGCTATCCCGATGGAGGCGAGACGGACGTTCCTATATCCTTATATAGCAGTAACATTTCTACGCGGCGGCCACTCTTGTTATTGCCACTTCCCTCTGAATTGGGATTCAAAATACAGTTTGTTTTGACAGAACATAATTCAGACTCTAACTGATAAAAATTACGATGCTTTGAACCGGAAAAAACGAAAAAACGATAAAACGAAAAAGAATTTCTATCAAAGAAGAATAAATTTTTATTATTTTATTTCGTATACTTAGGTGTATATGCAGTTTGTTTAAGAATTTCCTTTCCGTTGTGAAAAGAAAATTACTTTTTGAAAGGTCTGTTTCGAAAAGTGACGTGCACAAGACGCAAGCATAATAAATGAGCATATGTATGCGAACCAAATTGGCAAAGTTTGTAATTAAGCAACGAAGAAAACACGCAGCAGAAGAGAATAATTGAAAGAAAAAGAGGTGCAGAACACAACGTAACAACAGCACACCAGTCGCCAGTCGCCAGTCGTTTGGTTCTGCTGCTTAACAGATAAGTTTCAGCACTGTTTCGGGACGAGGATGGTGCATCATCTTAACAGTACGATGGAAAAAGATAAACTCTTGTGCTACAGCGGATGCTGCGCTAGCGCCATTCGTAGATTATATATTCAATGATAATACATACAGTAATCTATATAATCATTTCTTGAATTCTTAAAATCACTCTTACTTATTTTTTAAATAATAACAAAAGTATAAATCATTAAGTGGTGTTATATTTGAATTTGATGCATTAAAAGTATTAGTTTGAATGTAGGATAATTGTTTCGAATAAATAATCTAAGAGAATTTCTGACAAGAGTAATGGAAGAGCAACAAGTCGAAAGTGGGATAACAACGGCAATGGGATGCGTTCGCAGCACGCTACAACAATAAACGCAAATGTTTCGCATGCAACGATGACTTCGCGGACTAGCTGGTTGCAGTTACTTACGTCTAATGAAGCAGCTCACACAGTTATATGCACAGTTCGCGAATTCCGAAACACTTTACTCTACACACAACCAAATGGGGAGGGTTCAAATTAGCGGCAGGAAGATGCTGAGATAATGAACTGCTCTTTTGCTCATTATTTTTACCCAGTAAATTTTCAACTACACTTCAGATACTTAAGGATACATCGTTTATTATTCATTTTACATTGTTGCACAAAAACTATTGGTACCTACATACATATATTAAAACAATTCCAATTCTCATAGCTATAAGATAAGTTGAAATTATATTGTTATATTAAGATGCAATGATGATAATAATAAAACATTAGAGTTAATTAAACCCACGTTAGTGAAGTATTTATTAAGCTATTCGTATTTCCAATCAGATACACAAACACACACACACACACATAAAGGCATTGCAAGTATTTAAGAGAAAAATAAAATGAAAAGGTTTAATATTATTTACCGTCACGCCTAGTTAGCTATTTAATTACTCAGCCTTGCGGTGATTTCTAAACATTTTAACGTTCCTCCATTGAGGTATTGATGATTATAAACCAATATATCGTTTTGTTATTACCGCCTCGAACATATATTACCAGAGCAGCATTTAATGTATCATAAACGTCGACGTAAATAATATCTGTTTTACCTTCTCATGCATGGTATTGTTTCTACATTGGTTACTGATAGCTCATATATTACGAGATAAAGTTATTCTGAAAGGTTTATGCGAATAAATCTAAATTATTTCATGTTTTATATATTATATTTATGTATGTTTTTATTTTACATTCCCAAGGAGTTGGAGTACCTCGTTTATTTGATGTTGCTCTAATATAGAAAATTATTCAAAATGCGTAAACTATTTGCAGCAGCAGCGGAACCTCAAAAAGCATCAGTAACATCACCGAGGTCCGTAATATGTAAAAAAAAAATAAATAAATAAAAAATGAACGTACTAGTAATACAAGGATTCATTAGTAGATTACTAGAAAGAAACTTGAAGTGGTCGCATCTCTTTGTGGTGGGTGGATGGATGGATGGATGGATGGATGAATGAATGAATGAAACAGACAGATGGCGTTACTAAAAGAGAGAGAAAGTCAAATGGTGTAAGAAAGGGACGACATTTCATTGCAGAAATGGCCATCTGTATAAATGGTTGTTTGATGTGAAAGATTCTACCATAAATTCATAATAAAGAGTCAGACGATATACGAAACTGGATACATACATACTTATATGTATATGTATAAATGTATGTTATATGTACTATCATGTCCATGGTACTTATATTTCCTTAATCCTTGTTCATCAGACAGAAATGATGATACATTGGTGAGGGGTACTAGGTGAGAGCTATTCCTATAACTCGGACTTGTTTATTGTGGACACTATTTAACAAAAATATTGCTCATCAACACCAAACTTTTCAATTTCTTACCCACAAAAGAAAATTTCATTTACAATTCATAAAATTCATTACTTCAAACCTAATTAATGACCAATTAAGAAATATTATTATAATTAGTTTTAAACTTAACGTTATTGAAGTAATTTTAATTTCTTATGATGAAGTGCATAATGTCTACGATAGTTTAATACAATATTTGTAATGAATATGTAAAGTTTTGATTTCGTAATGATTAATAACAATTCTTTTGACCATCGTGGTCCAAAACACAAATATAACCTCGTTGAACGACGTAACGAAACCTTACCACAGGGTCGGCATATGTCCGAGGGTTGCCGGTTATTCCGGGTGTACGCGATGCAAAGAGGGTTGAAGAAAACAAACATAAATAGAAACGCAGTGGTTGTACTTCTCTAGCCACCGTCGGATCATGATGAAAACCTGATGGTTATTTCTCTTTATATCAAGATCAAAGGTCCAGCGCGCGGCATTTCGCGTTCTTTTTTATTTTTCATTTTAGTTCATCATATCTAAGGCTTGATACGACGCCTCACTACTACTATGCCGCCTTGAAAATATTTTCTACTATATATGTATAAAAAAAATATCTAATTACAATTTATCTTGTAATCAATATGTACGTATATATGTACATATAGAAGCGGACAATAACGTATTTAAATTACATATAGGAATTTCGTTCAATTTCCAAAAAGTAAGGACTAATTAGGTTCGGATTATCCCCTGTGATGTATGTATGTCTCCAGAGTTGGGTAAACACAGCAAGTCATCATGACTAGTCGAAACGGCTTTAAGCAAAAGGTAGACAGACAGACAGATAACGGAAGAAGAGAGAAATAGCGGTATCGGAAACTTGGTTGTTTTTATCATGAAATAAAGCGTATGGCGTTTAGTGCGATCATCCCAATGATGATGACACTTTCTCTAATTGGCGTGATGCTGCTTGCTTTTTTTTGTTATATTTTTATTTTACAAAACACTTTTCGTTTTAATTCTATTGCATTCTCTCTTTGATTATTTACTAGCGTGTGCCAAACTGCCACTTTATGTTATTTTATATGGTTGAGTGATTCTTTGATGCTTGCAGTTAATATGCGTTTTGCTTGTTATTTGTGATTGTGTGGTAAGAGAATTATTACTAAAACTAAAAACGTTACATTCTATTTTCTGACATTACATACTTATTCTTCTTCAAACAATATAATAATACATCACAAAATATATTTAGATATGTCACGAGATATAACTTACAACAACGTAAGACCATATCACTTTCAAATTATCATTGATTAATGACAACTTTGACAATTCCGCGAACAAATGGGAGTTTATAATACAAATGAAAAGTTGCCGCATCATTGAAGGAACAATAGACGTGTCATGGGTCCTAAACATCCGTTTTGTGACTTGCTCATTGTTAAAAAAAAAAAAACAGAAAAAAACTTAATACAATAAAAATGATGTCATACCAACAAGCGCAAATAATACTTTAAATTAATTTAAAATTTAGAGGTAGTATTTCATGAAAATTTGTTTTATGTGACGTTTTGATACAAAGTGAATTGGATAGAAATGGTCAGACGCGGTTGAAAGCATTGGATAATAATAGCCGTTTCAGATATCCCATGAGGGCAAGTTCTTCAGTCAACGAAATATATCACGCAAATGTAGACCAAGGGGAAAGAATTTGTTATGAAAAAATGAAAAATAAAACGTTCCATACTTTTTCTAAATTATACAGCTTTAGAAAGAAAAGAGAAAATTAAGAAATATGACAGCTTTAAAGTCTCAAAGGACAAATAAACTACGAAAATATACATGACCTACTCGTACTCAAGTTTATTATCTTTTATAATTACTTGTTTATGACTTTTTCCATGTAGCAACATTATAATTAATATATGTTAATTGTAAATGACTAAAACAATAGCATATTAATGTATTTCTAATTGATTTATACTCTCTATTGTATTTACAAGCTAAACTGAATGTTAATTATTGTGTTTATAACTCTTTATTTGTGAATTTACTTAGAAATTATTAGTATTTTATTACGATAATGTTTATATACGTTTATATTTGCAGTTACTTAATTATATATATGTACACTTCATATTAATTTATTACAATTTATATTTTCTGTTAAATGTCTATAGATAAACAATTTGTTAAAGTAATTTAATTGAAAAATATTTAAAAATTTTATCTTATAATCCGGGTGCATTCCGGAGAGCATCTCCGGCGCCCATACCACCGCTAGGCGACTACTTCCGCCGCCGATACGAAAAGTATTTAACATAAGGCAGTCAATCGAATATATGCATGAGTATAAGAGTAGGTAATAGAGATAATAGCGTGCACCATGCACCGAGAAAGCCCAGAGATACGAAGATACCGCCACGTAAACCATTTAACTACCGAATAAATAGCTAAGATACAATCGTCACTGAAAGAAACATGCCCCCGGATTGAAATTGCAAGTATAATTCAAAGGTGCCGCCCCTGAGACACGATGGACTCGCGGCATACGGTGCGGACAAGAGGTGATCTGATCGTGCAACTTCATCGTGCTAATGAAATGTGCTCTTGTTTGTTATTTATCCTGTTCATTAAGATGCGTTTCGTATATCTAAACGACGGCGACAACTTACTTCTATACATTCTTTTCATATCAATTGTTTCCCTCAAAAAACTTAAATCTTAAATATAAAATTGCCATTCGTTCATAACTCGCGGAATCATGAATGAACTGCGAGAGTTTCAGAGCTCGCATGCAATTAGGGCCATGTTGTAAAATTGGATGCAATGCAAAAAGAACGCAACGATGCATGCGTATGTATGCATATATGTGAAGATGCACTTGCTTCTGTTCCTCACACTACACGCGTCCGAAAGTGACGCAAACGGAAATTGCACAGCGTAGAAGAGGCCAGAGGGATATCCAGTAAAATGTCATGATTATTTACGGTGCAAGAATATCATTAATATTACTTTCTCAGTTTATGAATGAAACATATATACATACAACATCAATTAATTGGAATTTTCTGTAATATTGATTCATTTTTTCGGGAATTTAATTCAAGTGTACACCTGAAATATCACTCTATCTCTTCTAAGACAACAAATTATATGCTCGCCCATCTAGTGCCTCCTCTATTTATAAATGTTCATCCGAGTCAAACACACGAACATACGCTTGCATTTTTATTCACAATATGCAGATGCTCTGCTATTATAGTTATTTATAAGTTTGTATCTTCAAGTATTCAATCTTACGATATAACAATATCTTTCTACAAACAATAATATTTTCAAAAAAACGCCTTATTGAATCTTGATTTATTTAACTAAATATTAAATATCAAAAATTAAATTTTTAGTATCAGCGAAGAAAGGGCATAAAGATGAATTATAATTAATAGATTCTTAGATTGTATTATCTAAGAAATTTGAAAGATGTTGCAGTAATATTGTTGTTGTTGGCATCAGAATTGAGATTCGCACAAGGAACGATAGCGAATAGCAGTGAACAATGCACTAATGACTTTTGCATTATTTATACCACGTGAGGCGAAATACGAAATAGTGTGGCGTGGTGTAGTGTAGTATGGTGTGGTATGGCGTGGCAAGATGCAAATAAATCTTCTTATGTCCGGTTATATGGTACGCAGGCGCATTCAATAATACGCCCCTTAATTTAACGCGATAGCTATAAATTATTATTTATTTTCTCTATTTATATCTGATGCTATTGTTTCAACTTAAATTATCCACGTTATAATTTTCAAATACTTATATACTTGAAATGAAATTGAAACTTATCGTTGTTATTTAATTAAATATTTATTTAACAAGATAAAATATATTTAATAATAATTTTTATTTAGATATATTTATATTTTACCGTTAACAACAATTTATATAGAACATATAAACACACCTTTTATATATCAACATGTTTGAAACATTGTAAATTGAATGTATACAATAAAAATTCTTATCAGAAAAATTGACACTGAACCTGTACTGATTGGATGACTTGTTATACATTTATTTATTCTGCAAATATTTTATCAAATTTTATGATAAATCAGTATACAATTCAATGGAATTGTGTTAAAATACACATGATAACAATTTTTTTTTATTATCGCGTAATATAATATCAGTTAAAAAAAAATAAAGGTTCCAGAGATAAGTAAGCAATTTGAATGATTTATATTAAGCACATGGCTTTAAGTTATATATAGAATTCCTACGTAATATTTCTGCAGCTGACTAACCCTTTAGTTAACTGCAACTGCAAAGGGGTGAATATTAAGAAAACATCGTAAATTTGAGATGGATACCTCCTATTTATTTGCTTTTTTTCTTTTCCTTGGTATTGTAATTTATTATGTTATTATTATGATTGAAATAAGAGAGAAAAAAGTGCAGATATATGCGAAAATTGTATAATAAGAAAATGGCTAGTTAGTTGTGAGCAATGTTCTGCCAACACACATCACATGCCTAGCCGCCTAAGAAGAAAAGACTGCAGAGGAAGCAATACATTACGCACAGTACGCGTTTCAAAACTACTTAATTTTAGATATTATTATTACCAGCATGCTTTTATCTGCTGTTGCCGGCCGGCCACAAAAATATCAAGTGTTATTATTTGTGTGAACGCACATATTCATGTAGAATTGCCACGGATACATCTAAATTTATGAACAGAACACATTTCAAAATTACCAAACATAATTCAGATTCATAATTTTGACATTTTTATTCTTCAAACACAAGTGTTCTTATGTTTGTTGCTGATGCATAAATGTCACTGACAATCCAACTGGGATTTCACCAAACACTACTCTTATTAATATTAATATTATTTTTAGATGAAACTTTTTTTTCTTTTCAGTTTACACCATCTTTATTCTACTATATACCACTAGACAAAACACTTATGTTAATGTTAAAGAAAGAAAATGAAAAGAAAAAAAAATGACGCACGACATGAAATTATTTTAAGTTTTGTTTGACCGCTGATATGACAGCTGACGGAGATGCTCAATTATTTAAATGTACTTCAATACGCATTTAAGAAAATATTTTAATTATCTAAAATGAAATGCAAATTACTAAATACTTGCTTCCGTACTACACTTTATTATTCAACAATTGTTTAACAATAACCATTAAGAGTTCTTTCATTTATCTTTATCATTTTTAAGTATATTATATTCAATTGTAAACATTTAATCTTCATAAAAAGGACATAAAAAAATACCGTTTTAATATATTTACAACCTGAAGGAAAATAATAATAATAATAAAAATTTAAATACGTTACATTCGAATATTAAACAACAGAATCAAATTATTGGTAAAATTGATCGCTATGACCTGAAATACTTAAGAAATGTAAATTTATTAGTTAACTTGCTTGTAAGATTGGTTTTTTTTAATAATATGTATATGTATATACATATACACATACATATAGTAAATGGTAAAAGCCATTTACTACCTGGCTTTCACTTAGTAAAAAATCTAAACATCTGTTGAGTGCGTCTGACCGATGGACCTGCAGATACTCTTGCTGTTTAAATTAATTAAACTCTAAGAGTTATTGTCGCTTTTTTTTTTCTTCTAATTTTTAATAATATTATCAATATTACATATGCTTTCAAATTTTTAATTTATTCAACCAAATGAAAACAAAATATTCGCCCACAATAATTAATTAAAATTAATTCAACCTCAAAAGATATAAATAAATAAATAATATATTGATATATTTAAAATACTAATTAAATACGATTTAAAATATACAATATTCGGATAATACATTTATTTGACACAATAATCTAAATGCATTTATTCAAAAGTGTCAAATCTAGGTCAAATTATAAATATTTTGCAATTTATTCATAAAAAAACGCATGTTCTGCATGTATCGCATTTATCAAAATGTAATTTAAGTATGAATTTCATCAGTAATTAGTTACTTCTTAAACAAAAAAATACACATTTTCTTATTTAACGCGAGAATGAATAAGTTCTTGAGGGAAATTAAAAGGCTATAATTCTTTCGTTTAAGACATTAGTTTTGGTCGAATAAACCATATATAACATGAGGACTATCGTCCGATCGTCATTTTTAATTGGTGTGACGCAGAAATGATCCAATTCAGTGTATGTTTCGGTCGATTGGCGCACTGCGACGTCGGTGGCGTTGGAGGAGGCGTCGGTTACGGTTTTGGCGTCGACTTTACGACACGTTTGTGGTAATCAGTGTCACTTTGGGCAAAGGTGACGATGACAACGCCAGCTGTTGTTACATACCGCTACGAATGAAGGGCTTTTTCCTCATAAAAGGAATGAATATTTAAGGAACTACTCTCAGACACGCACGTACCTTTCTCATTTTATTAAATAATTTTTTTCTTTTGCAAATGGAAAATTATTAGAAAGTATAGTAGTTATTCAATTATTATAATACCTACATATGTACATATATTGAAATTCAACGTTGATATAGTTTGCGATATTCTAAATCCAAAAATAAAGTAAGATATAAGAAAGAAAGAAAGAAAGAAAGATAGAAAAAAGTGTGGTTTGGTAGGTGATAAATAATAAATCATAAGCAACAGCGTACAGCAATCTCTACTGTCGTCTTTCATAAACAAAACACCAGTTGTCTTTGGTTGTAATCTTGTGACGTGATATTTTCGGGTAACAGATGAATATATACGAGACATGGCCCCCTTTTCTTGTTGCTTTATAGCCGCGAGAAGGTCTTTATGGCGTTATTTTTAAAAATTTTATACTTTATTGATGTCATATAGAATGGCTTATGCTTTTAATATTTTTATTTTATTTTCCACGTCAGTTAAAGATGTCTGCTTACTTGCTTTAAAACATATAGTTAAATGTTAGATTAACAGTGTTTCAAGAATTCCATCATACGTTATGAATATAAGACTATTTTTATTTTCAAACAAATATTTTATTTTTGCTTCCGCGTCATTTTTCATATAACATTTTATATATAAATATTAAAAGTTACCTTAAAATATATTTTATTATTTATCTGCTTATATATTTTTTCAAATTTATTTATTTTATACTATTATCATTACAGTTCTCATATATTATTTTGTTTTTAAAGAATAAATCGCACAAATATGTTTGTTTATTGGAAAAAACATGAAAAAATTATTGAACGAAGTAATAATAATAAAATTTGTCTATTTCATCGAATGAATATTTTTTATTTTTCCTTTATGGTATTCTAAATATCCCTAAATTATAAAATATTTATAAAATATTTTTTTTTACAATACTGAATTTTGATTTTATATTAATTTCTTGTAAGATTTATTTATTCATAAAATTCTCTTGAAATGTTGTATTTACCACAATAAGTTTTAACTCTGTGTTTTAGAAGAATATTTTCTCAAATTCTACAATTTTTTTACAATTATATTCTTTGCCTTAAAATAAACTATTTTTCATAAAAATATCACGAATTGCCTTTAAAATTTTTTAACTGCAATATCTATCAAAAAAATATGTTACTATAAAATTTATCTTAGCAAACTGTTAGAGAGCATTTTTTGCGGGGTACGAAGGAAATATTTTTGAATATTTTAAAAATTAGTTTTTATTTGAAGAGAGGATAAAAAAAAATCGGAAAATGAATAAAACCGTTGTAAAAGATAGAAATAAGTAACATATACATATATATCCATAATATAGTATCGTATAGGATAAGATACGTTATTATTCTGAACCTGTTACCTTAACCGGCTCCATAATTTATATGTAAATAAATATTGTACAGGTTTAAAATGATTTATATGAAAGTGCGTAAGCGTTAATAATGCAAACATTAGTATCTTTAATACATGCCAACATAACTACTGAAGATTTTCATTTTTCATTTTATATTTTTATATAGCCTATTTGGTAACGACCATTTGGTTAATAAAGTCATATTTTATGCTAACATCACATAAATGATATAGAAAAATGCCGACTAGATGGTGGCTAATTATATAGTCGCATGCTAATTCCTTTTAAATGGATAAAACATCGACAATTTATTAACTACAGGAAGAATTATACCTTGTACCAA
>NEEE01001559.1:0-11609 GCA_002278615.1 Pogonus chalceus
TATTTAATGGATCAATTATTTTATTTTGATTTGTAGTTTCTAATTCAACATTATTATTTTTATTCTTTTTATTTTTCTTTTTCTTAACTGTTAATGTATTTTCTGTATTATCTTCATTTTGAGTTATTTGTTCATTTATCTTATTTTCTTCTTCTGTTTCACTTGATTTTCTCTTTTTAGTCTTTTTCTTTTCATTTTTTTCTGTACTATCTTTACTTTCGCTCAATTTCTGTATTTCTTCTTTTTTTAGTTTCTTTTTCTTTTCTTTTAATAGATTTTCTGTATTATCCTTATTTTGATCTTCGATCTTATTTTCTTCTTCTGTTTCACTTTGACTTGATTTTCTGTTTTTCTTTTTCTTCTTTTCGGCTGTTTGTGCTTCTCTTTCGATTTTTTCTATATTATCTTCACTTTCACTTGATTTCCGTTTTTTATTCTTTTTTAGTTTTTTATTTGTTTCTTCATTTTCAACTGATTTTTCATTACCTTGACTCGTTTTCTTTTTCTTATTTTTGTTTTCTGTAATATCTTTATTTAAACTTTCGGAATTGGCCTTTCTCTTTTTAGTTTTAATAATTTTATTCTCTTCTGAACTATCAATATTTTGTTCAATACCTGAGTCATCTGAAGTTTCTTCTTTATTTTTTGAAGCTCCTGATAAATCAAATTTTGATTCAGGTAGTTTGATAATCGGTTTAGATTTTTTAATATGTTTTTTATTGTTTTTAATTGACTGTTTTGTGAGACCATATATTCTTCCATGTTCGATTCTGAAATATTTAATAATATAAATATTTATAAGACAATGCAATGTTTATAAAAACATACTTTTTAATTTCAATTTTAACTTCCTCGCCTATAACGTATTGGTTATAATCAGGGAAAAAATCATTCGTGTGTAACCTAATTGGTATAAATGTAAATTGTCTTCTACCGACATGTCCTTTCAATACAACCAAAGCAAATTCATCTTTTATCAATAAAACTTCAGCATGTACAATTTTATCACCAACTGGCATATTAATTTTACCGTCTAAAAATATTTTTAATGTAATAACTACATTTATTTAAGTATTTTTCAGTATACCTTGAATATGATTAATTCGTGTCATTAATTTAGTGCATAATGATATTTCCGCGAAATCGTTTATAAAATCTAGCCATAATACAACTCCTTTAACTTCTTTTCCAACAGTTATTTCTTCTATAGAAATAAATAAATAAATTTAAAAATACTAAATTTTACATTAACAATAAACATGCACCAACCTGGAACATGCGCTAATTGTACAATTCCTCTGGCTCCATTTTTAAGATTAACAATATAAGCACCATTATCTGTTTTTTCGTGTACAACCCCAGAAACAATTTCACCAAGTGTTAAGCAAGCCAAAGGCTTATTAATGGATTTAAAATGAGTTCGAATTTTTTCAAATTCGTTTATATATTCATTAAGACGATCAATACTTTCCTTTAAAACAATTTATTACAAATTAATTTTTATTTTATTTCAAATTTAATCAAATATAGAACTTACATTCAAATTAAAATCCCAACATTCATTTAATTTTGTTGTAGCTAGAACAGTTGATTTATTAATTTCCTTATTTTTTTCAATATTTAAAACTTTTGCAAGTATATATTGGTTCTTTTTGATATCAATATCATCTACAGTTCCAAAATCACTGATATCCTATAAAAATGCAGTTGATATTAGAATAAATGGAAATGTATCATTTTAATATTATAATAACTTACATTAATTGGTACAGATAAATAATTGGTGAAATCTTTAAAAATGGTTCGAAGAAACATAAATTTATTATTTAGATATTGTACAGAACATGGTAACACTGTATTTACTTGTAACTTATCAAATTCTGGGATATTATCTTCATATAAATGTGAATCTCGTATTGACAAAGCCGGCATTCTAATTCCAGGATTGATACAAACTAAATTCGTTAATTTATCGCCAGTTTTAAAGGTAGCTATGAAAAATATAATTAATTTTATTTATATAAATAAATAAATACGAAAATATTTACCTGCTAAAATGTGCGCTATGTTTGAAAATTTAGTAATATGCATTAATGGAATAATTCCAGGAATATTATAATCCACGACAGTAACTTCAATTCCTAAATCCACAATATTATCAACTATAGCATCTACATGTTGTCCTAATTTTAATAACTTTTTTTTAGAAGTTATTTTCGGAGGTAATAAACTCAATGTTAGTCGATTTGTTTTAGGTGTAAAATTAATAACGGAACAATTTACCTTTAAAAAATATACTTAACAGTTTTATAATTAAATGATATATTTATATACTTACAACTTGTCCAACTTTATATAATGCTTCTGGATCTACTTGTCTTTCGAAACTAATTTGATTTTTGGGAACCCATCCGTATATATTACCGAAAAATTCAATCAATATACCTTTGACTGTAATTTGTTTAATAATTCCAACAAATTGTTTATTAAATTCAATTTGATCATATTCAGTTAATGTTGATTCCGCGTTTATTAATGATGGTTTAATTGTTAATTGACATGAATTATCTTTTTCATTTATTAACAAAACTCTATAAATTATACATAGTTTTGATATACATGTTAAAGTATTCAAATAATAAAATATCTACTTACTTTGCTTTAATCGATTGTCCAACTTTAAATTTGCTTTTAATATTTGTATATGAACTTAAAATAACATCAGATATATGAATATTTCTAATAAAACAAGTTAGATGATCTACTTGAACAAGAAGTCCAGCTGTTTGAATTTCTTTAACTATAGCAGTAACTTGTTGACCAACTTTTAAATCTTTTATTGAAAATATTATATTTTTTATTAATTCTTTTTCTAAACTACATATATAGACTTGTTCAAAATAATCATAGCTCAATACACGGCATTTGTGTTTAGAATGAAGTGGATAATCATTGCGTACCGCAACGGTATCATCCATTTCACTATTTATAGGTAATTGTTTTTTTAATCTTCTAAAAGATACGAAACCTTTCAGAGTTTTATCTTTGTTCATTTGTATATATAAACCTTTTTTAGCAATACAAACAATCTATAAATAATCAGTATAAGGTAAATATATATATATATATATATATATATATANTTTTAAATCGCGCAATGTTAAATATGCTAATTTTGTTACTGGCATAACGTACATTATACGCGCTTCTAAAACTTGATCAATGGAATAATTTTTTAAATTTAGATATTGCCCTTTTAAGTGACTAATGTGTATATATCCAGTATAGTCATTTAAAAATTTACCCTCGATACCATTTGTTAAACGCTAAAATGTTTATTTAATTATAATAAAATCTCTTTTGCAAGTTATTACCTGCATGTTACACATTTACGGTATTTAATTAATAGTTTAAGTTAGATTAATTTTAAAATATTACAGAAAAAATATAAAATCTTACCTTTGAAATAGTGAAATCAACTTTCATTCCAGGCAGTAGATTATCTAAATTTACTTCATTTATAACTTTCATATTTTCAATTTTATCAGTAAAAGCATTTAGATTAACAGTTGTTGCTGTTGAAGATGAATCAGATTTTTGAACAACAAACCAACTTAATTCACCTATAACTAAAATTTATTTTATAAATTAATTATTTTTAATGGAGAATTAAATAATTACCAAATTCTTTATCTTTATCGACATTATCTTTTTTTAGAAAAGCTCGACAATTATTTATTCCTAAGTCTACAATATAGCCATGTTCTTCAACACTACTAATAGCCCCCCATAAAATCATTCCTTTTATAACAGACATATGTGATAACTGGGAATTTACATCTTGTGGTAACATTGATAATCCAATTCTGAATTTTTCATCTGTTCCATCAACATTTATAACTTTTACAGCTACACATTGGCCAGGCGAATATATTTGTCGTAAAGATTTATATTCCTAACAAATATAAAATTTATTAAACCTATTTATTTGAATTATTTATAATTTACTTCAGGTTCTTTATCATCAACAATAGAATGAAGTAACTGAGTGTAAGGTTTGGAAATATGTGTTATCATAACACGACCGAATAATCTTCCCGGTAAATTAATTCCAATTGTCATTTTTTGAACTTCTCTTATACATCCTAAGAGAACCATTCCATCTTGAAGGGTCTATAAACAGTTTATTTAGATTTAAAAAAATTAATGTATACATTTAAAATATCTACGTACTCTATAACTAATTAATTCAGCTGATACTGCCTCGATATCTTTACTAAGTGGTTCCGGTTTTTCCAAAATAGGTTTATCTTGCTTTTCTTTTCGTTTTTTACCTTCTTGTTTTCTATTTCTTCCAAATAACTTTAAAAATAATGAAAATTAATCAAAAATATATTTTTTATTATAACTAATACATACGTCATATTCTTTCTTAAATTTTAGAGGTTTATCTGATTCAGGTAAAGGTTTCCGACCACCTCGAGGAAAATTAACTTCAATTACCATTATTTAAAATAGTTTACTATGACATGCACGTGGATACTACACATGGAAAAACATTTAAATACAGGTTAAATTTTTGACATTTTAAGTAAACAATATTACCAACTTAAAATATAATAACCAAACATACATTCTAGGCTATTCATATATTAAAAATTAGAGAGGATATTTTTCTTCTATTGGTAATACTATTTAATTTATTTCAAACTGTAGTGTTCAGTACCTATATTACCTATATTCTTTGGTGTTCAGCGACCGTTTGTTGATAGCTTTGGTAAAACAACATTTGTAAATATTATATTTTTGTTGAAATACATACAAGATTTGACAATCTAGTATAAAAATGGTAAATATATATTTAGCATTATTGATTATAACTATTTTATAATACTTATCATTGATTATTTAAAGATTGAAGACGATAATATTTCTGTTCCTTCTGAACCAGAAGAAAAACAGAAAATTAAAGAAAACATAGAAAAAAGTATTGAATTAGATACAGAAACAGTTGAAAAAATGTATGAATATTTAAATTCAAACAACGAATATTTAGCATGTGATGTCAATAATGCAGATTGGGTCCTGGAAGAAAAGTGTAAATTAATTGATAACATAAAGACGGTTTTTAAAAGAAATTCTCAACAAAATTGGCATACAACAAAAACTGAGAATTTTTTAGATTTACTTGAAATATTAAATACCGAACAGAGGGAACTATTAGAAATAGAAGAACAAATGACTGAAGATCTACAAAGATTACAGCAATCTGTTAAAGAGTAATTAATTTGTATACATATATCAATTATAATTTATTATTATAATTATTTTAGGAAAAAGGATGTTTTACATATAATAAAAATGAATGAAAAATCAATTTCAACTTCTGATAATAATGATCCTGAATATTTAAACTTGGACAGAATTGACGATAATTCTAAAAAAATATTTTTTACTTTACGTAAAGATTTGGTAGTGCTACTTGATAATATAATTTTAAATTAATACCTAATAAATATTCCTTTTTTTAGAAAAATCTGTTAGAAAAATGTTATAACAGTACTTCTTTAAACGAATTAATTCAAGTAAGTTTATAAATGTTTTAATAAAAATATTATGTTTAATTTGTTTTTCATTTTTTTTTTAGAATTTGACTGTAGCTTATTTTAAAGGTGGGGATGCCAAATATATTGATATTAGTGATGGCTATTCTTTCCATGATATTGAATTACTAAAAGAAGCTTCTCTGATTGTGGAAGATCCTTATAATAAATTTAGGATTAAATTTGATGATTTCGCTTAATATTATATTTTATATACTTGATTGTAATATAACAGTTAATTTTATATAAATATTTGTAAATAAAACCAAATAAATATTTTTTGCAATATAATACTTGTAAATATCTTTAAAATCAATCAAATTAATTAATTATATTGTGGAACTGCATAAAATCATTTAATGTTATTGATACATATCTCAAATCAATAATCTAAGAATCATACAAGCGATATGTTTGTAGAACTGTAAAATTTAAATTTAACGCTACAAACTTCATGGTAAACTAATTTTAAATGACTTGCGCCGAGTGACAACCGTTTTGTATATTTGTATACATATTATATACATTGCAATTTTGTTATGAATTTGAATGCTTTTACTGTGAATTTAAATCAATCTTTTATACTAATATTTAATTTTATAGAACTAAAAAATATAATTATATAGTATTGATATAAAATTTACATACTTTTATACAAACTAAAATAATTTATTACTTCTATTACAAGAATTTACACGTTTTTACTGGATAAATTATATTAATAAAGTATGTCTAATCTCGATGCAACATTTGAATTACTTAGTTCTATGTCACCTAAAATTAAGAATAAAGATTCTAGAAAAAAGTTTAAAAAATGTAAGTATAAAGTAATTGTTTTAAATAGAATCAATAAGTATTTTTTATATATTTTAAGCTCCACATAAATTAGCTTTAAAAGATCGGATAAGAAGATCATCAATTTATGATAAAGTACCACATTCACATCATGTTCGAGATGCTAGCGTAATAATATTAGATGATTCTATAGATAATGACGAGTCTCCGATAAAACCTAGAATTATAAAAGGACCAATAATTATTTCATCATCAAGTGAAGAATCGGAACAAGAGGATGATGAAGAAACTGATATTCAAATTAATGAAGAAGTTCAAGTAAAATCAAAATTGATTGACATAGATAATTGGCTTTCGGATAATGAAAAAGTAAATGGTTATTCAGAAGTATTTTCTTTTAAACATAATTCATGTAGTGATAGTGACGATGAAAAAAGTACTTCAAATAATTTAAATGCTAATCCTAGAGAAGAGAAAAGCCCTTCTGGCACCTGGAAAGTAGTTAATATTGAATCTAAATTAGGTAAAGAACCGTTACGAAATTCTTTTGAAAATGATGATTTTGATAATCCAGAGAAAACACCTATTTCAAACCGAAATAGTACAAAATTAAAAAGCCAAACATCATTTTCAGGTAAATTATGCTTAACATACTATTAATATTATTTTAATATTAATATTTTCTACAGATGAAATTAACGAATCTAACGAAGAAGCTGATGAAAATATAGCTGAAAAACTTTTAGATGATTTATATGGTACTTCGTGGAGAGAAAATAAGGAACAAATTTTAATGAAATCAGAACCCAGAAAACAGAAAAGTACTAATTCATTTAATCGTTTAAATAAAACTGAAAGGTATATTAATAATTTTATAAATATAAAAAATAATTTAATTTATAAAAAAAATATTATTTTAGCAAAAAGAGAAATGTTAAAATAACAAAAGCTAATAAAAAATTCTCATGGGAAAATTGTTTAATAAAAAATCGTGATTCAGATAGTAGTGACGGAAAATCTTCTAGTTCGGAGTCGTATAAAAATTCAGAAAATCGTCAAAAATTAAATTTTAGTGATTGTGACGACGATAGTTATTTTAGTAGTTTAAATATGACACCTCCTAGTATCAATAGGGTTAATACGAAGAGTAGAAAAGTTAATTATTCATCGAATTCTTCAAATGATATAAATTTTAGTGAAAGTGATAATGATAGTTTAGGAACTAGAGTTAAGAAGAAATTATCTAAAACAGCGAAGGTATTACAAAATGATAAATCGAAGAAAAAGGAAAAAAAGTCTAGTGTAGAAGATAATAAAATGAAAAATAAAGAAGTTCCTAAGAAAAAGACTGAAAATAATACTCAATTAGATAATAAAAAGACTAAAGCGAAAGCTAAAAATGATATAAAAACCTCACAATTTGACTTTGATAGCAATAAACTATCTTTCCTAAAATCTCTTTCAGGTATTGTAGCAATCTTTTGTTTTGTATTAATAAAAATTAATCACATATAATCATAGGAGGCGTCCCGCCTTGGCAATGTGACCCCGATGCTCATTTTTTTAAAACCAATTATAAAACTAAAAAAATTGAGCTTGCAAAGAAATTATTTGATTTATACAATCAAAAAATATTTAACAATGCTATACCAGACGACACACAGCTTCAGTGGAATGATAGAATGCGCGGCACTGCTGGTTTTTGTTATAATAGAAGAATTACTAAAAGCGATGGTAAAGTTATAAGATCATGCCGAATTGCTTTAGCTTCAAAAGTTTTGGACTCTGCTGACCGCCTTCGAGATACTTTGGTACATGAAATGTGCCATGCTGCAACTTGGCTGGTTAACAATGTTGCTGACGGACATGGTCCATACTGGAAATCTTGGTAAAATTATTTTATAATTTTTTTTAACTTGTTTGCACAATAAGATTTAATCTAACTAAAACATATTCAAGCACTGTAACAAGTTAAAACATGTTATGTATACTTATAGGGTATTGCGCATTTCTTGTAGTAATACGGAACATGCGTAATGTATCTATTATTTTGTGCGCATTTTAACAATCCTGCGAAACGAACTAGATGGAATCTGATTATTTTCTTGAATTAGAAAACAAGATCTAGATAAATATTAAATATAATAAAAAATAATTAAATTTCATTAAAATTTCTACTAATTTTATTAAAGTTATCTAGTATTATATAGTAACGTGTCATTAAATTAAATGGTTATAAATAATCTATCATTTTATGTAGGGCTAATAAGGCAATGTCAGCATTCCCTGAATTACCACCAATAAAAAGATGTCATGATTATCATATAAACACAAAATACACGTATAAATGTGTTGATTGTGGTTACAGGTAAAATAATTATTAAAAAAAAAAAAACCATCATTAATAAAAATAAATATTTTTTTAGTATTGGTCGCCATTCGAAATCTTTAGATATTGAACGTAAAAGATGTGGATATTGTTATGGAAAATTCGAAATTTTTATTAACAAAGTTACTAAAAATGGAGAAAAAAAGGTTGCAGCAGCAACTCCAAATAAAAAACCTTCCGGATTCGCATTGTTTGTGAAAGAAAATTATAATTTGGTGAAATGCCAAAGTATGAAACATGGCGATGTTATGAAGGTTTTAGGGCAAAAGTTTTCCGAATTAAAAGTAAATCAAAATATAAATTAGTACTTTGATTAAATTTTATAAATTATAAAAAAAAAACTAGTCGATTTTATTCTTGACAGAGCAATTATACTGCCATTTTTATATATTGTCTTATTAAACATACGTATATATTTAAAAATTTATTTTATTTATAAGTTAATTATTTTGTCATGTTATAAACAAACTTGTACTTGATATATATTTAAGACTTTTTATATTGTATACTGCAATTATAAATACTTTTTTATTATTTTAATAAACTATACGCTATGTTAATTTTATATATGTATGTTTTTCAGAAACTGATTTTATAAAAGCAAAAAAAAAAAAAATTTTTTTTAGGTTAGAAAAAGTTATTCAACAGCGCAAATTTATAGTTAACTTAACAATTAATAATATTAACAAAAAATAACACTTCACAGCATTTATTATATTTACATTCACAACACTTTTAGAATAACTGGGGCTGCCTTCATGAAACTTGTAGCACCTTGTTTGTTTATCCGCAACTTACATCATTACAACAAGTATATAATACAGAAAATATGGTTATGTTACAGTTAACATCTTTAATTATACTTTTGTAATTAAAATTAATATAAAGTAATTATATTTGAGATAGTTTTCGCCATCTTTTAAACAATTCATATCTATGCGTTAAGCTCTATAATTGGTTTAAATAAACAGCGAATGGGGAAAGTAGTGGTGGGAGTGCAAGAGTATATATACCACTGAATTATGGAGTGTAGAGGTACCTCTACACTCCCTACACTGAATAGACGATAGGATTAGGGAAATCTGTGATAGGACGTCATTTTTTGTAGGCGACAGTAAATGTAGTTGTGCTTTTATAACCTAAAATAATATATATTAAATTTCTAATTGTATTGCTATATTATTTTAAATTTACATTTTTATTAATTCTGAATTTTAATTATTAAATACAATAAATATTTAGTTGGTATACTACACACATACATTGCTGAAAATTAAAATTTATTTTTATATTTTATTTTATACTTAATTTAATTAAAAACTATACTTTTAAAGATTGTTAGCAACGTATATTATTATAATTCATTCAAATTCATTAATTTTCTACTACACATTAAAAAAAAAAAAAAACTTTTACACTAGAGTTTACAGTACATTTTTATTTTATCTTTTCAAAAAGATCATAAAACGAAGTAAATATTGAATTTCCTGCGATATAAGTCAACTTCAAGTCTAAAATTCTAATTCTTTAAGGGGGGACCCCACCCGGAAGGCTTAAAAAAATTGATTTTATTTTTTTGCATAAATCTATTTCTTATCCTGTCTAAAATGACCCTCTAAAAGAGTTTATTGATATTCGAAGTCATTGCAAAGATACAAGAAGAATTGTGGAGGCCGTACAATATGTTAACTACAGTACCAAAACACAATTTTTAAACTGTTACCATTTTTGCAATTTTTGTATTTTCAAAAATCCTATGCTTCACGATATCCAATCTACTATAGTTTAAGGAAATCTAAACAATTTTATTCTACCTTTAAGGACTGATGGCGTCTGTGCTATGGGTGCTCCACGAAGTTGTCTTTTTTTCAGAGGTCCGAATATTAATACTTTTACTTCAGAAAATTTTGTAATAATATTTAAAATACGTGCAACAATATAGTAAAAAACCTTATATAATTCGATTGTTATCTAACACTTAAAAAAATTCCTGAATATTGCTGTTTTTTTAGAGCCGTCAGGGTGGGCTCCCCTCTTAAAAAGACTTCCAATATAACAAAAAATGTTTTATATTTATTGTTTCAATACTTTGATTTAAAATGCATCCCGCATGAAAATTAATGTTAGATAATCAAAAGAATAATTATAAATTATAATTACTATTTTAATAAGTACATAAACGGATCATTCATTACAGAAGTATACTATTAAGAAAACATTTGCTAATTAAATCATCAGCAAGCTTAATTAACAATTTGCATCACTTCCCACTTCTATCAAATGTAACGTAATTTGTAATTTGAATCAATTTAAATATGAGTACAGGAAGAGTTGAATTTTCTGGAGCATTTTTTAGAACGTTGTTGATAAGGCGTGATTCATAAATTGTTTTCTAGAAATGTTTAGAGTCATTTAATAAGATTAAAATTTTTTGCGTTGTAAATATATAGGAATTATGTAGATAAAATAGTTTTACTTTATTGTTATGTATTCTCATGTTACAGTATTATTTTACTGTTTAGATATATGCAGCATTTTTTCGTAAAATTGCAATTTTTGTAATATCGCTGTGGAATTGATAATTTTTACAGTAACTTAATAAAAATTTTACACTTTAGTTAAAACCCTATAATGAAAACACTGGTTATGTTCAATTTTTAAATATCTTTACCAATTCTTGTTTGTTTAGATATTTGACGCGAATCTTAAAGCAAAACTAGACATAACCACAAAATCAAACACACAGTGACATGTTTACTAAACGTGTGCTTTAAATTTAAAACAATCTAATTTGGAATTTAAATATTTTTTTCTACAGTCGC
>NEEE01001563.1:0-10719 GCA_002278615.1 Pogonus chalceus
ACTAATTTACAATCAGAACAAATCCACCTGCGAACAGGTAACATCTAACTCCTCTGCTCATCTCTTCGTTGTCCCAAGACCTCTAGTATTGTTTAAATACCAAGTTATCTTGGTCACAACTCTAAGACCGCATCCGTTGGCTAAGAGCTAGTAAAACCTACAGGAGTCACTAGCGTGCCCCCTACACAAGGGTACTTCGTTTGTATCATGAACGAACAAGCTATTGCGTCAGACTCCATGCAAATGGAGTTCGACCAAATGTCCATCAAAAGACGTCACGCCAATAAAATTATCAAGAACGTCGCCGAAACATAGCGTATGTACTCGCAGAACTACCAATTAAGCGAAGAATGTAGCAACCGTTCTTTTAAGCGCCGTCTAGACGCATCAATCATCGCTGACGCTGACGACGACAGCCCAACTCCTTCTAGCCCGGAGAACTCTCCAAGGAAGAGGCAAACATCGAAGAAAGTAACGCCCTGTTTAATAGCCGGGAAACCTGATTCCCAACGCTCACCGAAATCCTCCCGTCCTCTGTTGTCTTGTGAACATCCATCTACATCATCGTCGACGCACACTATTGCGGCACAAATCAATGCTTCAACATATCCTTCAACGCGCACTAACTCCAGCATGCTGCACCAAACTTCGGCGAAGCCACCGGCATCACCACAAGAAAACAGACCTCCAGCTCCAACACGTACGGACAAGGTGCGTGTAATGTGCTATGACAGCCAGCTCATGAAGAAACTCAATCAACTAAAAAAACATAATCGGCACTGAAATCACTATAGAACCACCCCATGCCAAGCCAACCATACAAAAATCTCAATCCAAGCGACCTCCATCATTCTCCTGCGTCATCACTGGTGTGGCAAAAGATTTTTTAATTGATGACAACGAGAGAAAAATCCAACACAAAGACGTCTGGCGTATTAGATCACGCCAAACCGGCCAACTGACTAAGCTCATGACAGTTCTAACAAGCGATCAACGCTCCCTAGATCACCTACTAAGCGAAAGCATATGACAATTGTCAGCAGTTACACACTCCCGATGAGATTCAGAACAAGATCACTTGTTTATACTAAGGACAACCGCACAATTTCAAATTTTGTACCTCTATCCAGCAACCAGCCAAATGCGCCGTTTGCGGAAAAACAGGACACAACGCGACTTCAATAAAATGCCTGAAACGACCAGACTCAGGCCAGCGCCGTCTCGACAGCATCATCTAAATTAATTGACGAATCAAGCTGCGATCTCACTGACGACGTGGTATCAAAAATTGACGTGTTGCGATTCGTTACTTTGTCCGTACTCAACACTTTATCTAATCAATGAATTAGAATTGAAAAACACATTGCCGGTCTGGCAGCCTAGGTGTTCAAGGTTCGTCTCACTATAAGTAATGCCGGTGGCAAAGTCTATGTTGGATGCCATCCTTTGCAATTCTTTTATACAAGTCAGATCCAAAATGACTAGTATCGCTAATGGATCAACTCAGCTTCCATCAAGATCCAAATTCACCAGGTAAGGGATCGTAAAGTGAGATCCCTCACATTTAAAGAAATCTGTTAGAAAATCTCATTTCAATAGAAAGCGTCGCTATCCTTGGGGGTGACAAAAACATGAACGAAACCTTCTTGCAGGTTCAATTTCGAGAACAGCAGTATATACCGTTGTGATCGCGATCCAGATGAACACGGTGGTGTCGCCTTAATCATCAAGAACTCTATTAAAAGTCCGGTAAAACAGTCTGCTATTATTGCAGACCTTACAGCCGGCTATCTCTGGATCTTTTTGAATATATTGGCAACCTGAACCGCGCAAATATCCTCGGAGATTTAAATACGCGACACACCAGCTTTGGCGATAAAGCAGCCAACACAAACGGTAGCCGCTTATTCGATACACTGATACAGCTTTCGCTGCAGAGAATTGCAGGAGATTCTCCCACGTTCCTTCACTGCAGTAATGATGGTGCCTCGATAATTGACTACGTTGTGATCTCCGACGGTCTTCTGCCACATCTGGCCGAACACTTTTTCACAGGTACTAGCATCACGTCTGATTACTTGCCAGTACTCGTAGGAGCTCTTCTATTTCTGCCCGTAACACAAACTCTCCAGTACCGAATCACCCAAGATCACAAAAACACCGATAAGGAAAAATTCCACTCCAGACTGGCGACTGATCTTGGCGTAAATGATCCCCAAGTGCTACCTAACATCGAGGCTACTGATTCGGCTAGGGCAATCCTCACCACCGTGATTTAAACAGTTAAAACAGTGCAACACCCCGCAAATAATTCTGCAAGATCGACCTCCTTAACCAACACACATCATACTCCTGATTAAAGATAAACGTCGCATCTACCGAATTTTCATCCGCATGCATGATCCAGTCATAAAGAAGCAATGGACCGGAATGAACGCTATGGTACGTTGCGCTGTTTCTACTCATCGCCAGCAGTCTTGGTCAAAAGCATGCGTTCTACTTGATCCGAGAAACGGTGCAGCTTTTTGCTCACTGTTTAAGAGAATCGCAGGTCGACAGAGAAAAATAAACCACACGCTGGTAACCGCAACTACAACTGCAACATCTCTAAAAGCGAAGGCTAAATTTTTGTTCAACTGTTGGAAGACGTCCACCAGGTGCCGACCCATCTTTCGTTTCCTGATTTTTTTCTCACTGAAACTTACCGAATGGTAACAAACTACCTAGCAGCTCCAAATATGCCTAACGAAAACCTTCACATCTCCGAAGACGACGTTATAACTGCTATTGTCAAAAAGAAAGGCCGCTCTGCCCCAGGCCCCGACGGCATCTCTTTCGCTACATTGAAACATATGCCTCCAATAGCAATCACTTTTATAACACTCATTCTCAATTCTTGCCTCACACTTACCTATTTTTCTTCTTCTTGGAAGTCAACAAATAACATTATGATCCCTAAGCCGTTCGAAAACCCATCTTAACCGTCTTCGTAGCGTCCTATCTCCCTTCTCTGTTTCATGGGAAAAGTATTCTCAACCATCATCGCCACCAGACTCAAAGAACTTACGAATCCGCACAATCTCTTACCAGCAACACAATTTGGATTTCGCAGAAAGCACGCTGTGCCAGATGTTCATCCCTGTCTCGCTACCAACATCTGCGCCAACAACAACTCTTGCAAATCTACTGCTTTTATGTTTCTCGACTTAGAGCGCACATTCGACAATTGATATTATTTTAGACTTCTCCATAAATAAATCAGTTTGCCCTTTCCCGACCTTCTGGTTCATACAGCAGCTTTCTTCCTAAGAAACCGGCAAGCAAGAGTAATGGTGCAGGGTACTTCGTCCGACTACTTTGAGTTCCACGCAGGTGTACCAGAGGGCAGTGTTCTGTCGCCACTGCTATTTCTTCTTTTCAGCTACAAAATCCCACAACCGGCGAATCACAACGTCATGGTTTGCTGGGCAGCAGCTGCTGATCCTAGAGAGGATTTAATATCGCCATTCGCATCTTGGGTGAAAGTCTGCCAGCAGCCCACAGCCAAATAACTTGGTACCATCTTTAATAACAATCTAAATTGGACTAAAGACATTACAAAATATGCCTCTATAATGCGACAGCAGTCAGTGCTTACTCGCTGCTTGCGAACTAAACTCCAGGACTGCACTTCAATATTTTTATTAATCACTTTCGCCTCTACTCATCAAATTGCATTTATGAAGTAACAAATGCCACTCCAATCACTCGACGAATCGACGACATGCAAAGGAAGTTCACCACAAGGACGATCCAAGCGCAACGCTGCAGCATATAAACTCTGCTACATCCAGCACCCAAAAAAGATGCCGCCCCAACCAAAATATCTACACCCTCCCGAAATTCTTCTAGCCAATGCTACAATCGAGCTTCCCCCTGAACATCTTGAAGTCCTTCGGCACAACCCCACCAGAAATAAAACAAATCCTTAATAGATCATGAACAAATATTTTATTACTTTCTCAATGTAAAATCTTAATATTTTGCTGGCAGTCGAGTAACTCGAAATTCAAAACATTTGAAATTCTGAAGAGCATTTCCGGATTTGGGGTAATTGAAATTTTTTATCGGAGATAAGAATGCTAGTGCACCACCATTCTTAAAATTATTCATTGCTACGATTTCAAATGATAGCTTTCTCTAGAATCCCTTGGAGAAACTTGGTTTGAATCAAGATCCTTTAGAGAATATGTTCAGAATTTTTAGAAGATTGTGCGGAGGCAACACGAGACCTTCAACTTCTCAATTCAAGAATGTATTTAAAAGCGTTATTTTAAATAATATTTTTAAATGCGGTCCAAATGCAAATTGTAAAGATGATGGAGATGCATTACTATTATTATATAAATTTCTCCTTTTAAAAACAAGAACCCACTTGAAAAGCCTGTCACAACTACTCCTGACATACCCTATGTCTCAGCAGAATTGTTTAATGATAGGACATTCACTCATTATGACACTCATTATAACATTAATAAGATAAGGTATGTAACTGGTTTTTTTTTTTTTTTTTTTTAAATTGTTCAATTATGATTGTTATTTGTGCAAACAATTTCTGAGTATTGATGAGCTGAGTGACATTCATGATTTGGTAATTTTCAAGGACTACGTCAAGGGAACAAACATTGCTTCGATACGCAAGTAAGTGAATTGTTTCAATTGATAAAGGGAAGAATCAAATTTTTGCCGACATAGAAAATATATCTCTAGGTGAAACTTTTTTAAGAGATTTAAATTATATAAAGTTGCTACCTTTTTGTTCTCAACATGCGCTAAATTTTCTGATTAGTTGCAAAAAACTTGTGCATTTATTTAAAAATCAAATCAACAACAAATTAAAAAATTGAAAAATCCATAATATTGCAGAATTTTTTTGCGGCAAATTCTAATTTTAAATCAGAAACGTAATGTATTGGCTCCAAGTGCACTTAAACGTCTATAGAAATAAAAACGTATTTTAGTCCATTAGGTTATAACAGGAATCTCATTTAAATTTTGCAAATTTTACTACACCCATGATAACAGAAAACATATTGGATATATAAAACATTTAAAAAGATGTATGTTTACAATACGAACCTGAAAACGAAATTTGAATCATAATAGCTTACGCCACATAAGAAATTTAATTAAAAAAACTTCTAATTCAGAAATAGGCCATTGTAATTTTAAAACAATGTTTTTTGGTTAAAAAAATGAACCTGCTTTTCCCTTTGGAGACTGCTGCGTGTTTCACACTATATGCCAAGAATGTGTTAGTATATATTCCTGCCTTCTTTAGAAAGGATTNACATAACGAGGCATATAATCAGCAGTATCAATTCAATAAAATAATGGATAAAAATATACTCACCTTGTATAATGAACCAAAATTTACAACCAGAACCTTTAACTTTCAGAATACGTAGGTACAGCTTAATGAATGCAATGGGAAAAGAAACCGGTAACTTTGAACATACTATAAGCAACCAACTAGAGTGATGCAGTCTTCACGGATTAACCACGACGTCATGTGACGCAATGCGTAAAGACAAAAATACAGCCATGTGCAAATCGTCATAGGCTCACATGATAAAATCCACTAAGCATATAAAACTCAATAACCATCAAATACAGGATTGAGATTTTATGTCATTACCATTATCGTAAAAACGGTCTGATTTATCACAAATGCTTTTCAATATTTATTATCAAGATTCACCTAAATATAATTTAATTTTATCAAATACTGTTTTAAATTGTAATAGGGAGCTAAAATGAATCTTCTATCAAATATGATTTATCAAAATTGAAGACAAGTGAAACAAGGGCAAGTTAAAATCAAATAACTCTTATCGTTTCGCTCTTAACAAAAAATCTCTTTTCCTATCGATCTATCGTCGCAGTACAAAATATTATCGCTATCTCTGAACAATTTTAAAGATCTTTCCTTGTACTAGATACTTTAAACGTGTACAACATAATCTCAAATTAAAATCCGACATTAATGAAAGGCTGTTTAATAAGTACACATACAACACCAAGAAATTGTTTTTGCACATTGATGTAGGATGAAACAGATTTTGTTGCTACAGCAACACATTAAGACCATTCATGAAAAAATGGAATTCCAATTACTTGCTTCGGTTTGTGACATAGGTTCCAATAATCGACCTGCATTTAAAACAGACAACGGTAAAAGGGAAGATTGCATAAATGATGTAAAAAATGAATAATATTATTGTATTTACTGCAAATGGGATGATCTGAGAGCTGTGCACACCGAGTTACACCTGGGGACCCGAAAAATTCATTAACTTTGACCACCAAGATCCAAAGGAAAAGAATAAGATAAAGGTAAAGCTGACTGTACAGGTATTCAGTAATTCCATTTCTTAAGTAATGAAGTTAATAGACAATTAAGTAGCCTTGTATCCCCAACAAACGAAGCGATATATAGATTACTACTGCATTTTTTTGTTTTAGACTTATACCAAATACACAGAGTTGCAGTTTCTTTCAAACGATAACCGTATCAACCTCAAGACAGCTTATTCTAATTCATTTGGTCTCGTGAAGAGACTTTTTTGCGTCATAGTTTTAGACAAGCATATAGTTCCTTTATATTTTAAAGTTAGTATCCTCTTCATACCACATAAATTTTATATAGGTATATTTTTTAAAACAAAATATTCATAATTATGAAAATATTCAACAAGGTTAGACGAAGTGAATTTAAGCATGAACGATAATAATATAGGCAGAGTGTCCTCCGGACAACAAATTTGTATCGTAGAATTCATGGAAGAACATTCGTTATTTTACTGTAAAAATTTTTTTGGTGCGGAAGGAAGTAAATAGAATGAGTGTTTACGGTCAGCGTTGCTGTTGACAAAACTATGGCTGCGTATAAAGGAACTCAAATTTACGCCAATATATAAAAAATAAATCTCATAAATGGGGTTATAATTTTTTTGTGCTCGGTGGTGTCTCAAGATTCATAATAGATTTTATACCTTATAAAGGAGGAACAACATTTGATTAACTAAAGTATACAAAAAATGAAATAAATGAAGAAGAAACAACATTAGGTGTAGGTGCCACTATGGTTATATAGTTATGCAAATTACTTCCCGACACCCAGCGCTTGACGGTATATTTCGAATATTATTTCTCAAGTTATCCTTTATTACTACATTAGAAAAATTAAATTAATATTCTCCGCTTGGAAACAATGCGGGCTTATAAAATAGCAAGATGTCCAATTGTCACTGACAAAGTTTTGATGAAACAGGGAAGATCCTTTGATAACAAAACAGATACCGAAAAACGGATAATAGTTGTCAAATGGGTCGATAGAAAATGTGTTTTATCAGGTAGTACATTTTTAAGAAAGGAGCCTACAAGAACCGTTAAAATATACAACAAAGTTAAAAAAAGAAAGTAAATTACTCTTGCCCGAATATAATTATAAATTACAATTGGCATATGAAAAGCGTTGATAAAGCTAATGCTCTCATGAGACTATACAGGACACTCAGTAAAACCAAACGCTGATATTTTCCAATATTCACCCATCTCTTTGATATTTGCGTCGTAAACGCTTAGCTTCTGTAAAGATTAGATTGTACAGCGTTAAAAATTAAACATAAGCCGCTAAAAATATTTTGAGATAAAATTGTTAAAAACTTATCAACTACATACAAAGATAATAGATTTGGTAGGCCAAAATCGACTGATGACGCCAAAAAAATTAGACATCCAGTAGTAACCAGTAGTTAACATACGGTTACACTATCAAACTCCTAATTATGGCTAATTAAGGCACCAGGCATATATGAAAAATACTATTTAAGTCACTTAGAGATGGTATTTTAAATATAAATTTTTTCGTGCGGGTACTTCACCCTTCGCCCCATAAAGGGTTAATAGCTCTTCTCAAAGTGAAAGACATGCGGAAAAGATGACTGCTTCATTAGCTGCAGATACCACACATTTCAAATTTTTGAAGAATGCGGTAGATATGTTGCTATTATTACAGTTCATAAGTACAACAAAACCAAAGTAAATTTTAGTACAATTAAAGATGTTCAGTTAATTTGGAAAATTTAACAAGGAGCAAAATATTTGTATTTAAAAAACTTAACTTAATATTTTTTAGAAAACGTTTTTAGAACGATCTGGAGTCAAAGAGTTCGTAACGTAAATCCAATCTGCAGTGGCTTGATTCAAGCTTATAAAACATTAATCATTAACAACTTCAGTGCAAAACATTCGATCGGTGCAAATTGCGGAGCTGATGACTCAACTGGTACTTTAAGCAAGTTACATATAGTGCTTATTGATAAAACAAGTAGCTAAGAAGAGGAACCTGCCGACAATTTTGCATCGCCTGGTATTTGCGACAGCACGGAAAGCCATCACAGTTTACTTAAATCGAATTTTTGCACGAGAATCATTTCGAAAGCAGCATATAAATATATCATGCAATGGGAAGACTGCAAATCAGGTTTAATCGCTGCACAAATAGGTGTACAACATGGACTAATTAAAGCACGGGAATATGAATCCACCCAAAAAATGCAATAAACAAGTTACTTTGCAGTTCAATGCCTTATATTGGAAACATAAGGCGGTGCAATTGAGAAAATTAAAAAGGAAAGTTAATGAACTGCTGGAAGCTGCCGAAGAGTTTTTTTTAGCAGGAGAGACTAATAACATAAGTGTCAGGACCCAAACCGAAAGATATTTTTTGATATGCAAATGCACGAAACTGAAAGAAATCCACAAGTCCGTAGATTTACTAATACAGAAAAAATTATGTGCCTCACGTTCATGAAAAGCAACCCCAAGAATGATAAATTATTGAGTTGATTGTTCCTTTTACCATCCATGAAAACCTTACAACAATTTTTGTAAAACAAAGGCAATGAAACCAGGAATGAATGCATCTTTATTTCAAATTTTAAAGCTAGTTTTGAAGTTTAAACAAATCGAACGATATTGTATTTTAAGTTCCGATGAAATTAGTTGCAATATTATCTCCAATATAATAGAACTTATGATATTTACAATATTTTGTAGATGATAGTATCAATATAAAAGCTTAGTATGCCGATCATGCACTTGTGTTTAAGGTACGTGGTTTAATTAAAAATTGGAAACAAACTTTAATGTTCTACCAAAATTAAACATCTTCTTCGGCTGATTAAATGTGTCATAAAGGAACTACAGAGTACAGGTGTAGAAGCAGTAGGTACCCCGTTTGTGACCAGGCTAAAGCAGCAATAAATTATTTAAAATCTGATATAAAAGCCCAATTTTTGGTAGAAAAAAAAATGTGCAACGACAATTTTATCAAAATAGGTGATTAAATGATCATGCCAATTTTCGATGTACCACATTTAATTAAGGACATTTGAAGTAATTTTTTGGTAAAAAAATAAAAAGTGTGTCACGCGATCCGATGCCCCAAGAAGGCTAACATACATCGGCTGTATTGACATTTTTGGATAGATTCTTTGACAGCTTTAATAGCTCTTCTCAATGTTAAAGACAATCGAAAAAAAAGCCTACCTACATTATAAGTTTTTTTATAAATATTAGTTTATATTTTTCATTTTTATTGTATCCATTATCCTGCCCCACCACCACACACCATGCGATATATTTTGATTGGTATTCTATTTGTTAATATCAGCACATTTACATATTTAAGGGATATAAAACAGCAAGTTTCTAAATTATTTAACAAGTTCTGTTATCAAAATCATGTAGTCATATTTTCAAATCAACAATTGATTGCAAAACCAAATTTTAAATGACTATGGACTGACGAATGCATAAATTTATGTGACCAAATGAAGTTAGATTGTGAAAAGAACAATCCATATTTAGAGAATCAACAACAACAACCAGCACATCAATAAAAGAAACAGAATTATTTAATTATTTTTTAATAATACTAAATTCTTCCTTTTAAAAAAGATAATTTATCAAGGCTACTCACTATAATTGGAAAAGAATCAATAAATCTCAAACAAATATCTTTATTTTCATTGCATTTACTAATATATATCGTTTTTATTTAATAGAAATAATTATGTAGTTCCGGCTATAACTGTGTCTATATTACTAATTATAAAATGTGCATCGTACCCACTTCAATTGTGAAAAGCTACAGATATCGTGTGTGAGATTATGTAATTTTAATTACATTATTGGTGTGCTGCACCCCTACAATTTGACGTTAAATGATAAAAATGACATAAAATTTTTATTACAAGTATGACAATTCGTTGCTCTTTAAAATTCTAATTCTTGGTCTAAAGTTAATTTGCATAGATAAAATTAAATATATGTTTCATGAAATAACTCCAAAATCATTTGTAAACCCCCTTTGACAATATTTATCAAGATGCATTTTAAAATGTGTTAAAGAATCATAATATCGACACTTCCAGTAACAAGTGATGCTGCAAGGTAAAAACTTTTGAATAATTTTAGTAGATTTTTCTCCTACATTTTCAGTCTTTTCCAAATTTATTTTTCAAATCAGTGTAGAACACATGCGACAAATCTAGAATTAGCTCACATACTACCAAACTATCGGCATTAAATGAATTCCAGATAGTTTCTTTGATCAGGAGGGAATTTTGGCACTCAGACCAAAATGAAACCAGAGCTTTAGAAATTCTAACT
>NEEE01001570.1:30825-49942 GCA_002278615.1 Pogonus chalceus
AGTAAATTCAAAAATTTAGGCTCCGTATTGTAAAGATTGCTGATTCAAAAATGGTCAAAATATCTTCAAAAATATATTAACGAAGTTTTTAAATTATAATTTTAAGTATAACTGCTTGTCCAATGTTTAGAAAGTTGAGAAGAGTTAATTCAAAAATTTAGATTCCGTATTGTAAAGATTGCTGATTTAAAAATGGTCAAAATATACTCAAAAATATATTAACGAAATATGTATTTAAATCATAATATCAAGTATAACTATTTGTCCAATACATAAGAAGTTGAATATAGTAAATTCAAGTATTTAGGCTCCGTATTGAAAAGATTGCTGATTCAAAAATGGTCAAAATAAACTCAAAAATATATTTGCGAAGTATTTAAATCATAATTTTAAGTATTATAACTATTTGTTCAATGCTTAAGAAATTGAATATAATAAATTCAAAAATTTGGACTCCGTATTGCAAAGATTGCTTATTCAAAAATGGTCAAAATATATTCGAAAATATATTAACTAAGTTTTAAAACATTGAAAATGTTTGCATACTTAAATTTAGGCAACGTATTATAAATATCTGTCTCAAAAGTGATCAAAACATATTTAAAATCTAATTAACAAACTAATCGTTTTGACAATACTTGAAAAGTGAAATAAACATTTCAAAAATTAAGGCAACATATAATAAAGATAACTGGTTCAATAAATATCAAAATATATTCAAAAATCAATTTAACAAAAGTACCAAACAATTATTTCAAATTTAAATCTTAATAGTGAAATATAGTAATTTCAATAATTTAGGCAACACTTTGAAATTATCCAAAATGTATTCAAAAATCTATTAAGCAATTATTTCAAATACTTGAAAAGTGAAACACAGATTTTAAAAACTTAGGCAACATTTTGTAAAATTAACCAAAACTGATCCAAAAATCAGTTTGACAAACTTATCTAAAAATAATTTCAATCATTGATCAGAATTCCAAAATTTAGGCAACATAATATAAACAAAAAACAATTGAAAATCAAGAAAAACAAATGCATAAACAATTTTCTTAATTATAAAACAAAAAACTAACGATTTCAAGATATATTTTAATAAATATTATAAGCAGAAATATGTAATAATTATTTTTAACCGTCTATTTGGTTTAAAGAACTAACAATTTACAAATGATAATAAAATCTGAAAGATTTTAAACTAAAATTAGAATTTATAAACATCTTCTATTTCACAAAATTATGTTTATTACCGCGAACATTTCAGAAAATTCTATAATTACCGTAATATCAATAAAAAATATAAAATTATTTCGCTTACCATGTAAACACAATATTTTTTATTGTATATATATTNTCATTTTGAAGATTTTTTTTTTAATCAGTTTTATAAAATATAGGTCTCTGCTTTTAAAATATAAATAATATTCTTACTAATCCTTTACAAAGGTCAATAAGATATAGTATTCTAGTATTTGAGATAAATAACTCTTATTAAAAAATACATCTTATATTTTTATCTAGTTGCATTATTTTTCCTTTTTAATAAAAACAATTGCATATATTGTGTTTTATTTTATTTCAACGAAATTTAAATGTTTAATAAACACGTTTCAACTTGTAAATTATAACTTTCTACTTTGACATAATTAGAAATTAACTATTTTAATAAATAATAATAATATATATTTTCAGGTTATAAATTCGAAATTTTAACATTTAAATATTTCTTATCAATATGTGATTAATTGACAATAAAATCATTTATTTTGAAGTATTAAGCATCTACGTCAATTCAATTATAAAACAATAGATAATTATCAGTTATTGATATTTTAAATCAAATGTTTTTTTCATCTAATGCACTCGTAAAATTATTTTTATTTCACGAAAAAAATTGGCAATGATTTTTATTATTGTTTTTATATTGTTGTAGGGCATGGATATATAAAAAATCTATTTAAAAAAAAAAACAAAATTTAAAAAAGTCCATTTTGACCTTCATTAAATAAATTAACGATATTATACTAATTAACAAATGTTAATTAGAAACAATACATAATATATATAAATTTAATAAAAATTCTATGACGCATTTTNTGAGATCTTAAATAATTTTCCATCGTAGATAAAATTGAAGTCTACAGTTCAATAAATAATATTTTGAAGGGAGAAATGAAATTAAATTAAATCCCAAGTTAAATATAAAATAAAAACTGGTAAAATCATCACAAGAATAGGTAACTTTTAAATTATAAATATAGAAAGAAGATTAGTTTGCTTTGAATTTTAATATAAAATTTAACTCTTATAAGTAATATTACTTGTATTTAAATATTAATACAAATAATTGACAATCTAGATACCTGAGAACAATTGAATTTAAACAAATTTGTTTTCGAAAAACAAATGATTTGTTACCTGAAAACAATTGAATTGAAACAATCTAGTTTCCTAAAAACAATTGAATAAAACAAAATACCAATTATCTAGATAAAACTCGTTTAAAATATGTATTTCTAATAAAATTATAATAAAAACTACTTACCTTACGATAAATTTGAAGTATACAGCACTATTTTCAAATACAAGTATGCAATACTCATACATTTATAAGATAATTACACTAAACACACAAAACAAATATTTAATAAATTATGATAATTCCTGACGAGATAAATTGTACATAAATTTTAATAAATTATTAAATCGTTGAAGAATTATTTTCATATGAAAATGAAAAAGACTTTTGCAAAGTATACTATTATCGCAACTAAAACGATAGTAACTAGATCGCAAAAATATTTTCTTTATGGCAATTGTTTTGCTGAATGCTTCATATTTAATATATTATACTTGGTCATGGTAAAAATATGCGTAATTAATTTTATTCCAATCATATTTGTTGATTTTTCTAAACAATATAAACTATTTTGTTTTTGATAATATTCTGCTGAATAATATCATATAAAAATAACTAATTTTCCACCCGCTATAACCGTCGTTTATGACGTCACAGCGTCTTTAGCATCAGCGTCGATATTTAACTCTTTCAGACGCCGGATCATTCAGTATAAGAGCGTGGTTCTTGAAGCATCAACAATAAAAAAAAAATATTTTTTTTTAAGTTTGATAAATCAAACGTAAGTTAATTTTTTTTTAAATCTTTTAACAAGTTAGATTGTAAATTAAATCTCTTGGATTATTTAACAATAATATTTATTTTTCATATCATTTTATTTAAATATTTATAGAATAATTTAAATTTTTAATATGTCATAAATTTATTATTATTAAACAGAATTTTATTCATAAATCTAGTTATTATAAATATTTGCGTTAATTTTTTTTTTTTTTTTTTTTAATTGGAATGCTTTCAATTTGAAGAAAAAAATATTTATATCAAAAAAATTAATAAATATAAATATGAATTGTTGCCAAATATTTATTTAAAAAACAAAAAAATAATCGCAGCACTCTTAAAAATAGTTTAAAACAATTGAATGAATAATAAAATTCGTGAATGAAAAATAAATTCGTGTTTATCATCCTAAAATATGTTGTTTTTTAATTTGAAATTTGTACTAAACAACTTTAAACAAATATTATTATTTTAAGAATATTAGTTTACGTATAAAATGCAATCAAAATTTTGTATTCCAGTGCCAAAAAATACATATTTTCTTGTAAATAAGGATCTATTTTGTAAATTACAACAAATATAACTTATACCATATGTTTTAGTAAGTGTTTTCTCGTTTCAACTTGATTTATACTAATGCATCTTAACTATAATTACTAAATATACATCTAAAAATATCTTTACATTAATTTGATTTAAATTATAAATGATTTCTATTTGCGTTTTACGAAATAATTAATTTATAGATAAAATTTGTAACATGACACTCTAGATATTGATACAGTAATTTTCTTTTGAAATTTCGCAGTTTTAATAATAAGGAAATGTAATTAAGATAATTATTTTATTTTAATATCAACTTACATTTAATTAATTTGTATCAAATGTTTAAAAAATCAGTTAATATTTATAGTTTTATTGGTAAAATTATCCTTTTTGTAAATATTTATATTAAAAGATTCTTTTTAATATAAATATTTGTAATACATTTTGGTTTAAAGTTTAAAAAAATATATATTATTAAGAATTTAAATGATTACTGACATATTTTGGAATTTTTTTAAAAATAATATAAATGATAACAACAAATATATTAATTGATATTTATCTAATAAGGAATTATATTTGATAAATGGAAAATTTTAATCAAAACATTTTTAGAAGTAAATTTTTGATAAAAAATATTTTAAACCAATTTTTATATTTTTTAATTTATTCATTTATAATTTATAATAGTTGAAATTTTGAGGAACACGCAAATATTATAAAAATTAATTGTATTTTCATATCAAAAAAATATTTGTAAAGGCACTAAATTTATCAAAATATTTAAAAATTTTTTTTTAGTTAACTTCTCTTAGTTGTTTTAAAACTTATTTTAAGTTTAAATTAAAAAAAAAATCATTCTTAGTTTAAGATTGTTGTCAAATATATGAAAAAAATATTATAAAACGTATAAAATTAACCAAAATTTCTATTTTATAAATAAATCAAATTTTTTCATTGGTAAAATTCAATTTAAAACTAATTGTAAATAAGTTAAATCTTTTAGATGCATCATAATAATTTAAACTTAACATTTTATAAATAAATCAAAATTTTTTTTAACTAAAATTTCAGAATAAACAAAACAAAATATCTAATAATATAAAATTAAATTAAATTTTAGTAAATTTTTGCGCAATTACAAAGAAATACAACGAAAAAAACAAAAAATAATATTAACAATTTGACATTTCAGGGAAAAACAAAAGATCAAAATGTCCAAAGCCGTCTCAGAAACAACCAATTTAATAACAACCTATGCAATTTTATTGCTGTTACTGATTAGTTTGTGGGTTCTGTACGCTGGAATTTTCTAAAAATCATTTAGTTAAATGTTTTAAATTATATGTAAGTAAAGAGTTATTCGATAATTGTTCTACTTGAAATTGAACACAACTTTGAATCAATGCCAAAATAGCATTTAAAATACTTTATTTTTAACTGTACTATTTCTATTGATTTCAATCGATTATTTGCATATTGCAATAATTTTATTTTGTATTTTTAATGCATTTGTTTTTTTATATACTTGAATCACTGTGGAAATAGTTTAGTAGACGAGTTTGTTCTTGTTTTCAAGGAAATCATAATACGTTAAATTTATGAAAATTATTTTTTTTATATGCTACATATTATAAAGCTTAGACATATGGCATAACGCCCGTTAAATTTTAACGTAGGTGTTAATTTTATGAGTATGTTTTCCATCGAATAAATATAAGCATCACGAAAGCTTTATTACCAAAAATTTCTGTTTCAAAGATAAAAATGTTTCTCATATATTTTTAGAGGTTACGTGCATTTAATTTTAACAATTATTTATTGCCAATATTATTTTAAAATTTATTTTTATTACACATCAAATAAAATAGGTCATATGTCAATCTTTTTAAATATTATATCATGAATTTATTTAAAGAAACTTTTATTTTATTATTATTTATGAATGAAATTAAAGCCAGGTTTAAAATAGAAATAAAACTCATGTTAATTTAATTTTTTTATTTATTTTATGATATTACAATGATGAACACATTAGTTTTATAATTAAAATAAAATTATCAGGTAAATTAAAAAAACTAATGTGTATGTAAATTAACTTAAGTATAAAAAAATAATTCAATCTGTTTTTTTTTTTTGTTTCTTTTTAGGAGTGAATATATTTCTGAAGATCTTTAGACTTCTTCTAGAAATGTCGAGAATTCAACTTATATTTAAGTTTGTATTTTTATAAATGTTTAAATGTAAAAAAAAGTTGTATCGAATAAAATAATTTTTATTACGATAACGTATTTATTTGCAAAATAATCCTTTAAATGAATTGTTTTATATTAATGCTTAAAATTATGAGATATGGAAGAGAAATTATTAATCAAGTTAGGTTATACTTGTAACACAAAACAAAATTATTATTAAAAACTTGTAATAATATTTAAACTTAGTCTTTGTCATCAGTACTTGGTGTATGCCAAGTGAGTCGTTCTTCGTAAAATTTGATTACAATTTGTGGACACTTCTTGTTTGCATCAGTAGCTGGAACCAGATCAGCATCATCGGTTCCTTTCCATTTCATCAAAAACATTAACTGTCCAGAAGTATCTGAAGCGCCAATAATACGCTCGGGTTCTAAGTTTCTATCGAAACCTTCTAATTTTTTATCTTCCTTTTTCTTTTCGGTTTTCTTATCGTCTTTTTTAGCTTCGGGTTCCTTTTCTTTGTCTTTTTTAACATCTTTGTCGTCTTTTTTTAGTTTTTTACCACCTTTATCATCTTTTTTCTTAGCTTCAGCGGCGGCTTCGGCTTTTTCTGGTTCTTCAGACGACGCGGAGAGTTTACGTTTACGTGATGATGGACCACCTTTGCGTTCTTCCTTATTTTTTCTGGCTTCTTCAAATGCCGCGATCAAGTCTGGACAGTCTAAGTTATCTTCAGGTTCCCAGGTGTTGTCTTCATCGCTGTATCCTTTCCATTTTAAGAAATATTCAACCTGAAATCATAAATAAATCAAATAAATTTACTTTTACTTAAAGGTTTCATTCAAGGTCGTTTATTGCAATAGTTTGCATCTTTAATCTTGTTTGTAAATATGTTATACATACCTTTCCATTTTTAATTCTTTTATCCAGGATTTTTTCCACGGAATATTCTTCTTCGCTTTCATACGCGTTTGGTTCAGGATCTTTGCTTTTTCTGCTCATTTTGCTGTAAAATATACAATACAATAATCACTAACGTATATTGTAACGAATGCTTCACAATGAAAATAACCGTTTTGTTTACAAGTTAAATTATAATATAAATATTGTTTAAATTAATAAAAGAACAATAAATTTATGTTGAATTATTGTTGTAGCACTTATTTTATACCTTTATATTAATATTAACAAGTTATTTCAATGTTAAAACAACGATAACCGGCAACTAACTGGTATTCGAGAAGACGCTACTAGTTGTGTTCAATGGCGTTAAGTAAAGTACCGGAAGTACCATTTAACCGGGAAATATATTTTATTTCAAGTATTCTTATTTTTTATTAAAACATATTTCGTTTGTTTCAAATATTGTTATAATAAATAAACATAAGTACCTAGCAACATAAAATAATAAAATAAAAGTTTTTTTTAAATATTACTTAAGTATAATTTACTTAGTAGAATTATAAAATAAATACTTGTATCATAAAAAAAATATTCATGTATAAATTGAATGATTTTAAATTAATTTTAAAGCTAAAGTATTATTTTTATTAAATAAATAATTTTATATTTAAATATATTAAAATTAAATATATTCAATGGTAGTTATATTCAATAAACTAAGTATTTAGTATTTGGTTAAATCAAGAAAGCGCCACCAGAAGAAATAAATGCCAACTAATGTTGGTTGCTATGGTAGCCAACTGACGTTTCGTGGTTATCAATGTAAACAAACAGAATATAAAAATGAAATTTAAAATATTTTTGCGTAAAAAACCTGTACATAAAGGGCCAGTTACTTGTGTTGGATGGTGTAATACTGAAGAGGTTTATTCCTGCGGGTATATAAAATATATTTTTTTTTAATTATGAGCGAAAAAATCAATATTTTTATAATTATTTTATCGATATTTAGCGATGACAACCAACTATTTCGCTGGAATGCAAATTTAAACGAAGCTACAAAATTAATTGAGTTTGAAACTGAAATATTCCCGATTGATTTACAATGGATGCCCCGGGGTTTATCTTTTACTAAACATAATGATATTATTCTTTTAACTGGGGCTGATGGGAGATTTCATATTTTGAGTCGTACTGGTAGAATTGAAAAAAGTATTGAGGCGCATAATGGAGCTATTTTAGTTGGTCGATGGAGTAATGATGGAGCGGGGCTATTAACAGGTGGATTTTTAAATAAAATTAAAAGATTAATCGTTAAAAATTTGCGGTTTTTTTTAGCTGGGGAAGATGGGTTACTTAAAATTTGGTCTAGGGGTGGTATGCTTCGTTCTACTATTGTTACTAGTGAAAGTCCGATATACAGTGCTGCTTGGTCACAAGATTCCCAAAGTATCCTATACACACAAGGGAAGCTTTTGATCATAAAACAGCTTGCGCCAAATACTAAACCAGTTCGGGTAAATAACTTTATTTTTTCAATTTAATACAAGTAGAAACATGTTTATTTATAATTAAAAATAAATTCATTGTTTTTCTAATAGCTTTTAAACAATAAATTGAATGTTGGTTATTGTTGAAACATGTTTTCAAATGTTTATATAAAAATTATACGCGGTTAAGAATTCGTGTTTTACGGGAATTTTCCTTGTATAACTCGTATAAATTGAATGTTTATTTACGGAAAAATGAAATAGAGTGCCTTGTAGAATAAAAGAAATTATTTCTTAGTATTTTATGTTCTTTTAATTGTTAATTTAATGTATGGAAGATTAAAATAATAGAGACTTACATCGAAATACAATAAATCCGGTATAATAAATTAACCATACCCATAAAAATATTCATAATTAACGGTAACTTAAATATTATTAAAAAAATTATCGATGTTTTGTTAGTTAATATTTAAACATAAAGACAAGATTGCAAAGAAACTCATAAATAGAAGAACTGAGAAAATGTCACTTATAAATTAAATTTTTTTGTTTTATTTTGCATGGCACTCTGTAAACTGCGTAAAGATGCAAATTTTGTTTTTTTCTGTAACTTGTGACTAGATTGTCATATATCATTATTGCATTGGATGCACATTTGAATTCTAAACAACTTTTTTATTTAAATATTTGTCTTGACATTAATAGGGGCAAAAATTATGGCGATTAATTTCCTTTTTAACAAAAATAAATAGATACCCGGTAATTAATGCTAAGGAAACTGTTAAAACTTAAAAATTAATAATATAACAACTTATAACTAAATTTGTCCATTTTTTATACAATAAAACCTTAATAACATGGTTAAAAGTTTAAAAATTTACATAGTTATAGTCCCCAGTGTATGCTAAAATCAACCGATAGGTTGGCGCCACCTGAGCTACGCTACATATCGCAATATCTTTAGCGCGTCTTCTGTAAATTTAAACAATATTTGTTGAAATTATCACAGTATTTATTGTCCGCGTTCGTTGGAGTTTATCAAATTAAATAAATAAATAAATAATTTTAGTGGCGTGCACATGATGGTCTGGTATTATGTGTAGCCTGGAGTATTACAATTAATGTAATAGTATCCGGCGGTGAAGATTGCAAATATAAAGTTTGGGATCCACAAGGTAGATTGATGTTCTCTAGTAGTAATCATGATTATCCTATAACAGTAGTATCCTGGGCTCCGCATGGAGATTTATTTGCCGTCGGAGCTTATAACACTCTTCGTTTATGCGACGCAAGTGGCGTAAGATAATTACAAATAAATTATTTTACATTATTATATGAAATTTTCTTTAAGTGGTCTCATTGTTTGGAAAAAATTGACATTGGAAGTTTATATTGTATTTCTTGGTCTAGTGATGGTACACAATTATGTGCAGCATGCGCGGGGGGTCATGTACTTTTTGGCTATATTATTAACAGGTTTTTTCTCGTTATAAAATATTAATTTTTAACTTTATACTAGCGTAAGATTTATTGTAGACATTTTAACTGGCGAAATTTAATTGTTTGCGTACGTGATAAAAAATCACTTTCTATCAAAGATGTATTAGCACGATCGGAAGAAATTATTGATTATACCGAAAGAATTATTAAAGTTGCTGTTGGTTATGGACATGTTGTTCTAACAACTCCTATACAATGTTATTGTTATGCTGTTTCAAATTGGAGTTTACCAGAAGTTGTTGATTTAAAAGAAGGCTATGTCAGTCATATTTTACTATCGGAAAAGTAATCAAATTTAATTTTTATAATTAACAGCCGAAATAATTGTTTGTTATAATCCGTAGATATTTTGCACTTGTCGAAAGATCAAGTATTAATATTTATTCGTATCATGGGAAATTGGTTGCTACACCTAAATGGCCGACTATGAATACAGAAATTTTAAATAAAATGCAGATAACATTGTCACCTGATTGTTTTATTGTTTGTGATCAAAACGACCCAAAAAGTATTAAAAAAACGAAATTTATAGACTTGCAACGAATAGTTTATTCGGTCATACGCCGAATATCGAATATTCTGCGAGCTCCCTGGCCGGTGTGTGGCACTAAACAAAATATAAGAGCACTGAATAAGAGACGCGCGCGCAACGCTGGCACCAGTGGCTGTTACACTGTTTTAGTATAAAGTTAGATATTTTACTACACACCGTCACAACCAACTACGACACAAGGGCATTGAAACTGAATTCCGAGTGTCGCAGGTCTGCCTATATTTCATTTTCTTATTCTTTTTTCCAATTCGTCTCAAAGGTGTTCGATAAGATTTAAATCCGGTGACTGGGGTGGTGGATTGAGTTGTTTTGGGACATCATACAGTAACGATTCCTTTACTTTCCTTGCAGTGTGTTATGGATCATAAGTCTTTCCAGAAAAACTACTGATCCGGGAGTAACAATTGCCTAACGGATGAAAGCAGATTGCTTCGCAAAACGTTTAAAAATGTAATTTTCTATGAAAACTAATCTTTCCACTGCAGATGCCGCAATGGACCCCCAAACCATGACTTTTACTCCACCATATTTTACGTTTAGGACTAGGTTCTCCTTATTTAATTCCTCATTTGTTTTACGCCATAATTTCCCTTTCCCATCATATCCAAAAATATTATACAAGGTATCCCAAAAGGGTCGGGGTATTTCCGAAGTTTGGAAATCTCCCGAACATTTCAATCGCAAAATTTAATCGTTGAAGATGGTCTGTTGGTTTTAATTCTTGCACAAGGTTTAAGATGCAAGTCCTTCTTAATAAATCTTTATAAAGACGCTTTTCGATATTTTAATTCTTGACCATTTTGGAACACGCTGTATTTACTTTCATCGGAAAACATAACAGTTTTCTAAAATTCGAAGTCTTTCCATGTATTTCTTTCCAAAGTCAAGCCTTTTTGTTGATTAATTTTACTTATAAAAGGCTCCTTTCTCGATATCCATGAAAACTTAAAACTTTCCGAATGGTTTTTGGGCTACTGTTTTTACCTACTGCTTTTTCTGTTTCCTCAGATAATGCTGCAGCATTAATTCTTGGATTACCTTTAATTTTCTCTAATATTATTCGTACGTCTTTCTTGCTCAATATCTTTTGGACGTCCAGTTCGAGGATTATTTGATTGTCTGAAGAGTTGACCGTCTTTTTCCCACAATTTTTGCAATCTCTGCATAACTTTTGTCTTCATTTCTTAATTTAACTATTAAATTCTTTATTTTGTGACAAACTTCCTTTCTGAATGCCATATTTATTATCTTTATGTTGATTTTCCGTCCTGTTTTCATGAAATTTAAAACTCAAGTAAATTGCATACTAGCTACCAGGCTGGTTCCTCGTGTGTGTAGACTTTTGTGAGGTGATTTTTTTGTATTTGCTAATTTTTTTAAAGACGTGCAGTAAATTTTGAAATATTTTTATACATATTCATATATTATGAATAGGCCGAATATTCGTTGCAAGTCTAGAAATTTATTTAATGTTTTTCGAGTTTTAACTATAAATAACTTTATAGATTTATATTTATTTGAATTGGGTTCGAATAGAACAATACAAGACAGCGCAATAACAATTCAACATAATTCTCCGATAACTCATATTGCATTAAATCAATCAGGATCTAGTTCAGAACGATATGTTGGAATTATCGACGAAAATAAAGATTTATTTCTTATTCCGGTTAGAGGCAGAAATCGACCATTTAATAAAATTGGAAGTCAAGTACAATGCTTACGTTGGAACAGTGATTATAATATTTTAGCTGCGATTCAAGATGTTCGCTTAGTTGTTTGGTATACACCAAATGCTGGTGCATTTAGTCAACAATTGTTGCGTATGGCAGCGTTGCATTATGAAAATGCTGATTTAGGCAGGAATCCTCATGTTGTCGATTTTACTGGAACTAGTGTTTTTGTACGAAGATCTGATGGGAGTTTGTTGAGTGTACCAATTGCAAGTTCTTCACTTGTTTTACATGATTATGCTTCGCGGAATAAATGGGAGTTGGCTGTTAATTTGTGTAGATTAATGCAGGTATTTTTTTTTTAATAAAAAAAGCGTAATATCTTCGATTAATATTTAATTATTACGTTAGGATTTCGTACTATGGTCATGTTTGGCTGTACTAGCAACGCAATCGAAATCTGTACCAATAACAGCGATCGAAGAAGCCTATGCAGCGATAAACCAACCCGATAAAGTACTCTATGTTCAATATATCAAGGTTTGAATCGTTATTTTATATTTTATTAAAAAATAATGTATAATTTTCTAGAGTTTGAAGAATAAGGCTTTACAAGCTGCAAGTACTGCGGTACTTGCAGGTTCTATGTTGGAAGCTGAAACAATTTTACTTCATAATGGATTGATTTATTACGCAATTATAATAAATATTCAAATGCATAATTGGAATAAAGCTTTAGAAATGGCTGTTAAACATAAAACACATATTGATACTGTTTTATATATGCGCAAAAAATATTTAGAAAGTATTGATAAAGTTGAAACTAATGCGAATTTTTTGAAAATGCAAGACCGGGTAATTTTTATTAATTTTAAATATTATAGGAGTTTAATTAATTAATATTTTTTATTTTTAAGGTAATAGATGAAAATTCAATTGCAGATAAATTATCACTTGATCATCCTGATGATTAAATTAATATTTTTTTATTAATATATTTAATATTCTAGTCACTTTATATGTTTAAATTGCACCTGTGATAATGAAAAAAGGGAAAAATAAAAAAAATAAAACCAAAAATATGACACCGTCCATTTATAATACATATTTATTTTTAGGAATGTATTGATGTATATATAATATATATTTATTATAATTTAACACAAACATTGAACACTTAGTGATTATATATTTATTTAAATATGTCATTCCATCTTTATTTATGATAATTATAAATATAATATTTATTTTTCTGTTAATTGATTTTTAAGATCGTTGTATCTTCCACTTCGTATAGGGTCCAATGCTTTTAATTTTTCCAAACATAATAATCCTTCGTCTTCATCTTCTTTTGTTTCTTTTAATTTCTTTAATAATACCCAGCGCATCATTAAAGCCCCTGCGTAATATTAAAAACTTATTATTTTAAGCGATTTATATCACAATTTGGTGAATTCAGGTTTAAGGCGAGAAATATTTTTAAAACCATCAAAAAAATTAGTTTTCTTTCATAAAATGTAAGTTTAATATGTTTTGAATGTGCTATCAAAATTTTAAAACAAAATTTAAAGTACTTCTAATGTTATACCGCGTTTTTCTCAAAATTATTTGTCATTTAAAAAACTATTATTTATATATTTAAAGTAAAAGTTACTGAAAACATATCAAAGTTTAAAGGCAAATTATGACAGTTGGTAATAGTGAAAAAAAAATATTTGGTTTGGTTTATGAAAAAACACAATTACTAGAGTTCATGGCAATTAACAACTCGCGATCCGTCTTTTTCGGATAATATCGTTAGAAGTCCGCCATTTTAAATAATATTGTATTAAAAAAAAAGTATTGCAAAAGTTAAAAGAACATTTAAATAGTATTTAAAAATTCAGACATATTAGTTTAACCGTTTATCCCGGAAAAATTTATAAATTTCGACTAAAATTCAACGTTTTAAAGAAAAATACTTTTAGAACCATCAAAAAATGTTTTTTTTCGTTCATAAAATGTTAAGTTTATTATGTTAAGAATAATTTACTGAAATTTTAAAACAAAATTTAAAGTACTTGTAATGTTATAACCTGTATGAACCTGACACCCTTACGCTTCGCGTTTTTCTCAAATTACCGTGAGTGATAACTCAAAATCTTTTTGACTAATCCCGCTAAAGTTTTAACAAGCTATAATATATGTTTTTAAAGCAGAAATTACTAAAAAAATATATCAAAATTGAAATCGTTTTTGAATTATTTTTTTGGTTTGGGCAAATTATAACAGTTGGTAACAATTAAAAAAATATTTCATTTGTTTTATGTATGTACAAACCACGCGGGCTCACGGCAATTAACAACTCGCGACTCGTCCTTCCCGGAAAATATCGTTACAACTCCGCCATTTTAAATAATTGCGCCTAACAGAGTAATATGATATAACTTACATTTGCTTTCGGGTTCTAAATCAATTAATTGGTCGATTGCATCATGTAATACTTCCAAATTATTTTTGGTAACGACCGGATTGTTAATAATCCAATTTAAATAAAACCAAGCACTTGTATCAGCTGGATCGGTGAATATTGCATCTTGTATTAAATTTAATTCCGTATTAACATTCTCTGAAGTTAAACTTAAAATTGTGCTGCGATAATGCCATGCTGAATAATTTGAAAAGTTGTTTTTCAAACATTCAGTTGAAAAATTTAATTCATCACTCCGCGGTATGCCGATATGCGATAAGAGAAGTCCGCGGTAGTCCCAGCAATGAACTGTAATTAAAAATTACTTAATTATTTATTGTTTTATTTGAACATATTGCAATATTTACAATTTCTGTCGTCCATGTGCAAATATTTAGTACATAATGCAACTTCTTTCGCCCAATCAGCTTGCGGGTGTAATTTCAAAACCCAATATCTATGATACCAAGCCCCGTATGATTTCGGGTTAGCCAATAAACATTGCTCGGTTAATTTAACTTCATCGTCTAATATTTTACAAAAATCTTCCTCTTCCCTTTAACAACAAAACAACATTATAATTATTGATCAATTATAAGTTGTTAAAGTACCTGTGTTTTTGTAAATATAATAAGCTCTCTTTACGAACATTCCACATAGTATAAATATCAGGATTGGCCGTTAATAAAGCGGCAGTTAGGCCGAAAATTTCCTCGTTAAACTCATTTGGATTCCTGTTGGATAAAACTTTAGCAACACCGGACTGGTATTTTGCTAATTTACGTTGCTCCTCTTCGCGTTTGATCTTTTTCTGTTCCTCAGTCGTACGTACCTTCAATCTTCCATGCTGTAAGATCACCGATTTATATATTGCATTTGAAATTATTGTTTATTTTACCATTTTTCACGAATGTATTGAAATAATGTAATAATACGAAAATATTACTTGTTACTGTCAGGTAAACGTCAAAAATTATCGCATAACCTGCCATCTATTGCAATATATTTTAAATTATCCGGTCTTAATAAGTACATTAAGAATTTGTTATGTAGGGTAGATATTTATTTATAAAAATAAAACACGTCTATTGTAATTTCATACGACTTTATTTAATTTAAAAAGAACACAAACTTACACATTTATTTCCAAAATACAGATATATATTATATACTTAAAAACTAAAAATATTAATTTTCCAAAAATGATACAAATTCGGTAAGTTTATAAAGCTGATCTTCACTAGACGTGTGACATGTCGTGGTTGTTGTTGGTACAACGGGGTGTACGAATTTCGTATCGGCTTCGACCATCCAACCTTTTTCTATACACGCGGCCGCTGTTTGCTCCGGCGTTAAACCAGTCATTTCGGCAACTGCATCTAAAGAAATTGATGAATATGCTTGTGTAATAAGATCTACTGCTCTAGTACGAACATTTTCTGAAATATCAAATCACGTTGCTGAAATAAATTGGTTTTTATTGTTTATTATAACAGTACCTTGGACTGCTTTCATTATATCCGCCACATGTTCAGACCAGCTCGTTGTGTTTAAAACTTTATATAGAGACGGGAAATCTCTTTGCCACATATATCGACCTACACTCCATATTATAGATAATTCTTGGTTTATAGACTTTACTGAGGAAGGTATACGCTTCCAAAGATACTTAGCATTACATCTTGGAATAAATTATAATTGTTAAATATTTATATATAACAATAAACATAGTTAAAACATGTTTATTACGTAAATAATACATTTTTGCTTTAACTACAACAAGTTACAACAAAAGTACTTACAAGTCATTTTGATAAAGGTATATAGCAAGAAGCTGTGCATATATTTGTGGAGTAGCAATACCATTAACTGCCTGAAATAAGATAATAATTACAAATTTAACCCTACTTAATACCATACAAAAGTTTAACCTCTAACTCTTGTTTTTCTAATTCTTCAGCTAATTTATTAATATTATTTGTAACCATTTTGTGTATATACTTTAATGATGTGTTAAAATTTATAGATGTATATGTATATATATTTATTGTACTTATAATATCATTTCACAACAAAACTGTCATAGATGTCAGATTTGCGAACCTATTTCTCTCTATACCAACTGTGATATGCATCGTTGGTTAAAACTTAAATCCCTACGTGTACCGCTGGGTTTAAATACGTAAAATTGCATTTGTTAATTATTAAATATTAATTAATATATAACTATATTACTTGATTTTGCATTTTAAATATATTTTATTGCGAATATGATATGCGTTTTTGGAGCAAAAGATAAAAGTTGATTCTTGTCTTCTTTGTCGAATCATTTTTTAATTAATAATGTATTTAAAGTCCAACTAAAATTTGAAAAATGTTTAAAAATATTAAATTTAAATATAGAACATAATATTTTTGCCGTTAGCATCTTTAAAACTGCAAAATAATTCAATTTTATTAATCTATAAATGTTCATCCTTTCTGTCGACATACTTTTTAAAGTCTAATACATTCTTCAAAAACGTTTAAATATATGAAATTGGTTTATATAAATAATCTTTTGTCCGTAAATTATTCAAATTTTTGTTGTAAGATTTAAGAACAAATAAGAGAGGTGTACAGTCAATTAATGTTAACAACAAATATATTATTAAATACATAATCTGTACGAGTTTATTTTTGAGTCACTGTTATATGTGTTATTGTTTCACAAATGATTAAAGAATAAAATATTTTGTAGTAAGTTTGTAATACTGAATAAAATTTGACAAATATGTATTTTAATAATATAGAAAATAGTTTCTAGATGTCACTACTTAACTGTTACGCGTTATAAGGTAATGTAAATTTATTAAACACTAGTGCAGAATAATACTGCACATTAGCGCAGAATGTAACCATCCTATAATTTAAAAATAAAATCAATTCGTAACAATAATAAAACTTCAAAAATATTTGTATTATAAATAAATAAAAAACAAATAAGGAACATGTAAAATCAATTAATAATTTTAACAACTGTAGAAATAATAATATATACAGTACAGGATTTACGTATAAGCTACACAAACTATAGTTTAAGGCCCTCCAAAAAAAAATTGTCACTGACATAGAATATCTGGACTTACAAAGGGCCTCATATCTTAAATAACATTAGGTTTTATTAAGTCTAAATCCGGCACTGAATATATAATTTGTTTTTATCGTATTAAGGACATGTACGAGTTTCATTTTGAGCCATACTACGTAAAATATATAAATTATCATGAAATAAAACGCAAAAATGATTATTTTAAAAATTTAATAGAACTAGTTTAGAAAATTTACATGTAGGTGGCGCTTCTATATTTCACTAATACTATTACGGAATATTTTCTATCATAGAATGGTTAAATTCTGCGCAACTGTACAGTATTATTATGCACTAGTGTTTAATACGATAATATGAAGTGTTATTTTCTTATAACACATAATCTCAAAGTAACAACATCTAGTAAACTATTGTTTAATTTTGGAATGGCTCATTTTAAAGTTACCATTGTTTAGATTCTGCACAACTGTGCAGTTTTATTATACACTAGTGTTTAATAAGGTAATATGAAGTATATATTACCTTATAATGTATAATCCCAAAGTAACAACATCTAGAAAACTTATTACAGAATAAAATCAAAAAGGAATAATATAAAGAGATAAATTTGATCAAATAATGTTTTATTTCTCTTAATAATGATACAGGTTTGTACACGCAAAGGTATCAACATTCTTGAATCGATTTATTCCATACAATATCGATCGAAATTAATGATTTATTTAGTTAACTTATAAATGTAAATGGTAAAAGATTAGGATACAAATAATAGGTATATATATATTTATATTTATAAGTATTATTTCATTCTTCAATCAATATACTATTTTAAACATAACATATAGTAAATTAAATCCATAAATTACAACAAAATATTTTCGATGTTACTAAATTGTCAATGAGAAAAAAAAAAATAATATATTATTTTATGAAGATCAATAATAAAATATTAAAATATGCGAGTATTTAATGGTAAAATAATTAAACTTACAAATTATATAGAAATTAAATTAGGATAATTGACAACAATGTTAAGATAAAAACAAAAATTATGATTGATTGATGATAAACATCACACCTATCTTCCATCAATATGAAACATACATTAACTTACATTGTTGCAATTTACATTTCTAACATTTATAACTCAAATGTGGGTAAGAGAGGCACAGATATTACAGATAGATATTCCAAATCTCACTTTAAAAATTACATTTTAATTTATTTCTTTTTTTAAATAATTAATGACCGGTTTTTTTTTTTACAAATTTAAAGTGAGAAATGAACTTGATATTAGGAGATTTAATTAACTATTTTTTTTGCGCTCCAAAATATAGTTATCACAATTTTACAATAAATAGCGTGGGTCTCTAGAAATTTTTTTTATTTTTATTTTAATTGAAAAATAAATTTGCGACCCTCCGTTATTTTTTTTTTTTTAAACTAATTATTATCTAAACACATAAAATTATTAATTTCAAAATGTAAATATAATGAAATTAAATATATACAAAAAATACTTATTTCTAATTAACATACACTCATTTTCATGGCTTTTAATTGTTTTTTTTT
>NEEE01001569.1:8032-18518 GCA_002278615.1 Pogonus chalceus
ATTTTCGAACGTTTAATTCTTGACTCTTTCAAAAATACTCAATATTAATATAAACATGCAATGTTTACATTTCTTTAAAACGTCTAGAGAAACAAAATAAAAAACAAGACACGAATGCATTTTCTGCAGAAATCAGTTTAATCGACACTTATTCTGCAGTAGTTATGCTCTTGAATCAGATCATTACAACAAAACATTTAACACGAAAGTCCAGTCATTTAAGTGGGGCAACAGCAACATTGCAGGTCACGCAAGAAATCACCATCATGATCAAATATTAGCTAGACCTCCTATAAAACAACGAAAAAATATTTCGACTGTGCCCCGAATTTTATTTTTAGAATGGTAACTATTTTAAATATTTTATTTAGATTTGTATCTAAACTTTCATTCATTTTTTAATTAATTTCATGTATTGAATACAATCATTATTACCGTTGGAATATATAATTATATAAATAGATGATAAACTAATATTAATGGATTAAAATAATTATTAATCAACAAAAAAATAAATTATCTTTTGTTTCCACGAAATAAATTTCATATTTATAATGTTCCCAAAAGAATTTATATAAAACCTATAATATACATCTCAATTATATCTTCCATTTTGATAATTTACAAAATTAGGTTAATATAAAGTTTCGACATGCCGTAACCTGTTTCGTAAATCATCTATAAAAGCAATCTTTTAACATTTCAATATTATTTGTAAATGTTATTAATGTGCAGTATTCAGAGGCGTGGTATGACCAGAAACATGAAATTTGCACATCATTGCTAAATTTAGGTTCGGGCTGTTTAATAAGCGGATATTAAAGCATACCGAAGGTGTGGAAGGAACTTCAATATTGATTACATTGAAATATAAACCGGTGCAATATTAAGTTTATATTATTCTCCTATATAATCATGTTAATACCTGTGTTTATTGTAAATTTATCGCTCAAAAGATGCCCAAAATATTATCATATTTATACCTGATGCATAATAAAAGTTCACTTGTTTTTATATATTTAAACAAATGAATAAATAAATACATTAAATCTAGTAACATATAAATTTGTTGAAATAAACAGAAATTCAAGTATTAACACGTTTTCGACAAGACAAATCATTAACAATATATTTAGATATTTCAAACATTTAAACTGGGAAAGCTAAAGCTAAAAAAGTTATTTTTATTTGACTGCACTGTTTAAAGCTAAACATTAAGTTAATTTAATATTAAAGTTACATTATTTGTCTATGAATTTGATTTTTAATTTTATAAGTGTAACATTTTTTATAGTCTAAGAAATTTTTAAAATTTGTTATCTTATTAAGATGCATGATATCAAAACATTATGTATTGCAATTTTAAATTTCAAATAACAGAAAATTATATAGGATTATATTTTTACTCGAAATTATAGTTTATTCTTAAATAATTATTCAAAGTTTCATTTGAAACTAAAGAAAACATGTATTAAGATTAATTCTAAAGATATTTTGTGTGTTTGACTGCTTGTAAAAATATAGATTTTTCAATTTTTCTCCTACGCAAAACATATATTTATATTCGCCAATCCGTTATCCTTGGGACAGGTTATCTTAACCAAATTTTTCTTTTTTCTTGCCCTTGACTTTATATGTAAATTCATGATAAATAAGTCCACTTTTTCTCTTGACCATGTTAATAAATAAAAGTTGTTAAGTTCTAAATTATGCGCTAATTACACCAAGAATAAATAGTTATTTTATAAGCTATTAACCGTTTTATGTTAATTTCAATAATTATTGTTAATTTTTCAGAAATATTATATAGTTTCCGTCATTATCAAATTAATGGTTTTTAAATCTCCCAGGGATAATATTATTTATTTCATTTCGAAAGTGTTAAGTTAATGAATTGAATTTTTTTTGTTTTTCTAATAACTAATTACTTACATTATTCCTTGCGCCCACATCTGACCCAAGTTCAATCATACGGTCGACAAATGAAGATCTGTTATCTTTTACTGCATACATTAAGGGTGTCATCCCCGTAGCCTGAAACAAAAAATATTTTTTTGTTTTTCATTTGTTTTAAAATGTATCTGAAGATTCTTATAATGTTATTTCTTATTTTGCTCTAAAATATAAATAATTGAATGTTTGAATTAACCAATTCCCAGAAATAATTTGTAGTCAATTCAAATTTTCTTTCTTATTCCAATGTTCCCTTACATAAAAATATAATTTAAAAAAAATAAAATTAGGATTCTTATTGTAATTTTTACTTATATGTATTTTCGAAATAAAATTTATTCTAGAAGGTATAAATAATATGTCTTTTGTCCCCCGAGTTAAATTAAATTTGTAAATTATTTTTATATAAGTGTCTTTAAGCAGATCTTAAAATTAAAATAATAAATTTATAAATACGATTTACGATTTGATTAGTTTTGTGTATTTATCAAAATTTTAAATATCTTTCCTGATTGCAACTAAAAATATATTCTTATACCAGATGTAATAAAATTTAGTATATACATGCATTTAAATCATTTTTCAAAGGAAAAATTTTAAAACAAAGCTGAAATACATGTTGGAATCTGAGTTTATGAATAGGAGAGAAGAATTTATTAAGTTTAATGGACAATAAATTTAACACCATTAAAATATTTCTATTGTATTAGTTATTTTGAATTCCGATGAACACAAGAATTCAATACAAAACAGGACACAACTGTCATGCAAATACTGTTTACACGAATATAAGGAAACATAAAATATATTTATTGCAAATAAAACCAGAAACAAATCTAAATTTATACCATTGACAAAACTTATAATCACGAAATATCATTCGATATACAAGTACTTTGCAATATTCTAAATATATGTCCTTATATTAGTACAACATGAATTGTTATTTCAATATTATTTAAGAATGTTTTATAGGATTTATGCATTGATTTTTTGTATTATTATTAATTGGTTTACTTACGGGATCAGCAACACCCGCTAAGGGGGTATGAGTGACTTCCTCTCCGCCGGCTGCAACAGCCTTCTCCAAAGATTTGAGCACTTGCTCCACGGGAGACCAGTCACCCTTTTGGGAGAGCACCAGGAGTCTATTTGCAGCATCCCGCATAGAGGCTCCTGCACTCTGCGGTTTTGGAGGACTTCCCGGTTCATCTTTATGATCTCCATTTGAACCGGTCTCATCCTTATCTTTTGCAGCATCTTTATCTTTTGCTGGAGTTTTACTTGATGGAGGAGTTTTACTGTTTTTATCTTCGGTATCATTTTTATCTGGGTTATTTTTCTTTGGGCCTTTACCTGGGCCTTTTTTACTAGGTTGTGACATTATCACTTAAAATTAACCGAAAATAAAGCACTGAAACTTTACAGTCAATATCTTCATTTTTGTTAAAGTTTATTTAAAAAATTTATGAAACATTTTCACAATTTTTGTATAAATTGTATAACTTTGTTTTAAGTAGGTAATAGTATTTGAAAATACATTTTTAAACGATGATAATGTCTTTAAAGTAAATAAAAACACCTCTTGACAAGCATGCAAGAAAGTTTTTCAAAATACACAATTTTGTTAAGTAGGTAAAAGTATATGAAGAAGCATGTTTAACTGATAAAAGTAGAAAAGTTTTCAACTTTCTTGTAAGAATATGTACTACAATGAAGATCTTTGATGGATCGGTCCATTATTTGCAATTTCTTTCAGTTGTACAAAAAACATGTCGCGATATCGAAGTCTTGGTACAGACTGGCATGAAAACCCTTTAGTCGGTCGCGTGGCTACCCCATCATATGGTCGAAGGGGGGAAACTACCCCTAACTAAGATTATTTCTCCACTAATATCCCCTCTACTTTATTTCGTATTACTTGAATGCTCTCGTGAAATGGAATTTTTCAAATAAAATGTAACATTAATAGTATGAAATTGTGACAGTTTTTCTTTCAAATAAATTGTATTCATGCCAAAAATAAAATCTTCATTTTTGATTTCATTATCTATTAATTATATTAATCATATTTTTATATATTATGTTGGAATTTAATATTCCTTGACATATTTTAAGCTTAAGGTCAGATTAAATCATAAGAATTTTTTTTTTTTCATTTGTATTATAAAGTTAACAATAAAACACATAACGTCATCATGTGAAAATATCAATTGCAAACAGAAATGAGTAAAACTTCAAGGGAACCCTAGTTCTGGTAACACACAAAGTATAGAGATAAGATCTTCTTGTACAATGGAAATGGTCACTATTGGAAAGGCTTTGAAAATCTGCATGTTTCGTCACAGTTTCTTAGCCAATCAGCGTCGTATATTAAGGGGTGCGTGACTTACCCTGACACGCTACTTCCGGCGCAGAGTTCAGATTGCGTCCATTCTTGGTGGATACTTAACTTACGAACATTTTAATCCTTAAATTATACTTTCTTAAGAACTATTATTCTCTTGTAAGGAGTAAATAAATATCACAAATAATTTAAAGTAAGTACGCATCGTGATTCAGACGATATACATACATACAAGGTCCGTCAGGATTGAAGTATTTTATTGACATTTTAATTATACTATAGTAATTTTATGCAAAATAAACTAATTGAAATAAATTTACCGTGTATATATAAATTAGCAATTCGTAGAACTTACAAACTAGATTTATGATAATAAATTTAAATTTTAAATTCTATTTTTAATCTGCTATGAAATTAAAAATAATTAAATTTTTTTATTGCAAGTTATTATTCAATCAAAAAGTAAATATTTAGAGAAATTATTTAAATCACAGCATATATAAGGAAAATATAGTTTGAGGAAATATATAGCAAATAACCAAAAAAATCCCATTATATATTTATAAACATGGACGAAACAAACATTTATTTATACAAAAAAAAATGTAAATAAATTCAAGATATTTTTTTTTTTACAATTTATTTAATTAAAAGAGAAATTATTTAAACCACAACATATATAAGGAAAATATAGTTTGAGAAAATATATAACAAATAAAAAAAAATTCCAATATTGACAAAAACAAACATTTATTTAAACAAAAAACATTTTTACAATAAACAACACATAATAAACATTTAATACCTACATGTAGGTACTCCATAAAGTACATATTAATCTTCTTTGAGTGAATAATTGTTATCCAAAAATAAGGATTAACAAATAATATTTCAATCAAAGTTGGCCATATCCCAATAAAAAACATATAAGACAAAACAATACAATTTAATAAAAGGAATGAAAGAAAGGAAAAAACACAACACAGATATAGTTTTAATCAATAGTATTTTATTTTTATTTTAAAATAAGATTGCATTTTTTTTTACAAAAACAAAAAAACACTTTCAGCTACCCATTAGCATAGATACAATAAATATACACAGTATTGCAAAACTATTGGTCCAAACACCCCTTCTTTATACAATACAATCATTTCTTTTACATTCGTAAAACCAAACATTTACAATTCACAAAATATAGTGGCAAAATAAAAATACTAACTATCTACTACTAAAATTTTGTCCATGTAAAAATCGTTAATAATAAAATTTTACACACAAACAAATAAAAGTGTTTGGTTTACGAAATAAAAAACATTTCTGACCAATCTAAACTCTATATATCGTATAATAAAATGACATTCTGTCGCAATCATAACAACGTTAATTTACATTAATAGTTAACTGTAATACTGATAGAACTATTTTTAATCGTCCACAAACAAATCACAACCCTACACAAATTAAATTATGTTTGTGTTTTTTGATACTTGCACAGTTTCTATCAATAAAAAAAACTATGCACACATCAAATATTCCATAGATTAGAATATTTATTAATATTTAAAAAGCTTTGTACATGCGGATAAAATTGTAAAGTAGAATGTCCGTGAATATTGTGACCCGAGAATCTATATCAATTACTCATATTATAAATATTATAAAATTATTCTGTAAGAAAACGGTTCAAACCTATTAGATTTATATAAAATGTTTCTAATTTATAATATAAATATTAACACGTGTTATTTACTTATTTAGTAGAAACATATTAAACTTTTTTTTAATATTAAATATTATACAATAAATCTAAAATATATATTAATTTATAAATAAAAGCCAGTAAGATTTAAGTTCATATATTCTAAGAAAATTTTATTTTAAATACATTTAAAATTTTCTACTAAATGAATAAGTAACGTAAAATTTTTGGTTTGAATCGAAGTCTTTTTTATTTTTAATTATTATAGAAAAAAAAACGAAGATAAAACATTAGTTTATTATTAACAAGGATGTGATAGTTTAAAAATCTTATCTACATGTAATAATAGTAATAATTATTTTTTTTTCCATAAAAAATAACGAGTATAAAATAAATAAAATCAATTGTCATTTTTATCTAATATAAATGAGTGTGTCTGTGATAACTTACACGTCCAATTCCTCCGACCAACTACAGTCCATTGCCTCTGAATTGGTAGACTCGGTAAGAAGAAAAAGATCATACTGCATTTTTGATGGCTTCTCTGTAAACTTGTCACCGTCGCAATCAGCACCAGAACCGCCAGTAGGTTCCTCTGATGTTTCAGTATCACTTACGCTGGGCGAGCGCTCGCTTGTACTGCTAGAACATTCATCCTCAGAATTTGATTCGGAAATCATAGCTTCACCGGCAGCATTCTTAGGCGGAAATGAAGATTGCAGAAGCAAAAGATCTCCACTTGGCAGGGATGGAAGGCTATCAGGTTTGTTTTGTAATTCTTTTTTACGATTAATTTCAGACGGCAAAGCCGGTAAACTGATGGCCACATCAGAATCATGTTCTAAATCTGGATTGTTCTCGAGTTTAATCCCACTCCTGATAGGTTCCACTCCTGACTTGATTGGCGTGCTAGTGCGTAAGCTATAATGCCAACTATTTGAAAGAAATTCACCGGGATGACAGTTTTCCGGCGATTGTGAGTCTCGCAATGATACGGATTTCGACCGGTACCGATTATCGTTTTTATCATTGGGTGTAACAATTGCTCCGGCCGATGCAGATAAACTCAAATTATTTGATTTTGTTCGTGGCCGTTTTGTTGCCGGCGATTTTGTCGGTGTAGATTTAGGAGGTGTAACATTACGGAAACTACCGGCTCTACGTACCATTCTGGACGCAATTACTTCAGGCGATTCGTCCATATCAAGTACCCAACTAACAGAATCGCTCTTCTCAACAACGCCTTTCACTTTGGGTGAACTTGGCGGTGAATCTTCTAATTCAAAATAATCTGATTTACTACTAGACCGATCGTTCGAACTTTCCGATTTTCTACTTGGGGATTTATTGTCTTTGAGGAAGTGACTCGTCCTCTCTCGAAATGATAGCGTACGTTCTAAAATGTGTGATGTGCCATGGTGTTTCTCGTTAAAGCTAGATGTGTGATGCGATCGGTTTAAGTAACCACCCGACGGAGTTTTGTATGATAAGTCATCACAAAGAGATTGATTTGAGCCGTGCAAAGGTTTGCGATTAGGAGTTTGACCTTGCAAGATTGCGTTTACTACCTCTGAATTTTGCTTCAATTTCCATTGGAGTTCTTCATTATGAAGCGATAATCTTTTGTTTTGTTTCGATTCTTGGTTGAACGATTCTTGCAGTCTCTTATTTTCTTTGGTTAGTTGTCTGCAACAAATATATTTTGTAAAAACATATTTTTTTTTCATAGTCATGATTTTTATGCACAAAAAAAATAATACTTACAATTCAATTTCGGTCTTGCGTTCAAGCTGAAGTTCTAAGTCTTCGACGCGGGCTTGTAACGATTGTGCACGTAGTTGCGCAGCTGGTAATTCTTCAGCCGCTTGGCTCATTTCTTCATGTGCTCGACGAAGTTCTGATAATTCGGCAAGTTTCAAATCAAGAACTGTGCGAAGCGATTCCACTTCATCCTGAAGTTGAGTGCAGCGTCCTAATGCAGCCTGAGGTACAACAGAACACTTTTCTGGATGGCCATTCTGATTTATTAAAATAATAATAAAAAAAATTATATCAAAAAAATAAATAAAGGAATAAATAAATAAAAACTTAAAATTAAAAAAAGAAAAAAAAAATTACCTGTAATTTATTATCTTTGGTATCTGATTTGAACGTTTCTAAGATCTTCTTATTTTCTTCTTTAAGAAGAGCAATTTCATCTTGGGCAGCTATAACCTTTTCTTCAAAGATTTTCTCTTTATTTCTAAATTCGTTTTTAAGTTTTTCATTAATAAAACGCAATTCTTTAAGATCTTCAATAATATTTGTTTTCTCATCTAATTGTTCTCTAATGGAATCATTTTCTTCTCTTAATATTTCTACAGCGATTTGATGATCCCTTCTAAGTTTTTCGTTTTCTTGTTCGAGTTCTTGAAGCCGGTATCTATGTTCGGTAACATAAGCTTCAATTCGGATAGAGATTTCATTTTCTCTATTGGATATTTCGGCATCGAGCTGATTCTTTAATTCTGCATTTTCTTCTTCGAATCGCCTTTCTATTTCTAATTTTTCTTGCGTATTCTTTTCATTTACTGCAAGTTAAATAAAAACACAAATTGAATTATTTGAAACATTTAATTTTTTGATAATAAACTTACATTCGGCGACATCTCTTCTTTGTTTTTCAAATAATTCTGTTATTTCTGCTCTATATTTAACACGCTCCTCTTCTAAAGTTTGCGCAGCAGAAGTTTTCTGCTCGGAAACTAAGTCTTCTAAACGCCGATAACCCATACGTGTTTCTTCGAGTTCCAATTTATCTTTGATCCATTGTGTCCTTATATTTTCTAACTCACGTTTCAAACTTGGTGTCCGAAACGCATCCAACTATAAATAAAATATTTTTCATATAATTTNTTTATTTACTTTTTGATATATACGACAGAACTTATACGTAATTTTTGAATAAATATTATTATTTGTAATATTATCAATAAGTAAATTAACTATCTATAACTATTAGTAATGCATTATTATAATAGAACAATAAATGATGATACATTATTTAAAATAAAACCATTTAAAAATTATAAATATAAAACATAATTATTACCTTCATCATTATAAGATAAAGATACGTCAAAATAAACTGCGATGTAATTAAAATGATTTGCACAAAATACAAATGAATCAAAATGAAGAACGGACAACTCCAAACTGCGCTATTTAAACAAAATAAACGTCTTACCGTTTTCTTTAAACGTTTAAATTTCATTGTCACTACACTTATTTCAAAGTATGATAATATTACAGAATTATTTAAATGATTTTTATTTAGTTCAAATCTCATACGATGTTCACTGATCAAAGTTTAAATGAATACTGGAGTTTATACAGGATTCAACTTCATTTATAACAATTTTTGGCTTGTTTAAACCAAATTTTATCGAAGATGGGGGTATATCTCTATAGGGGGTGTAGCTTACTATCTTACTCTGCACCAATAGACCAGAAGTATCACTTTAAACTTTAATGATATTGATATATTTACGAAATTATATTTTTGAAACGCACTACGGATATTTTAAATAATCTAAAATTTATTTATTCTTATATTGTAATATTAAAATCAAAATAGTTCACTTTATCAACTAAATTTAAATTAAATTTACCTTAGTAGACATTTTTAAATATATCCAATGTTCATTCCTTCACTTGAAAACTCTAAATGAAACAAGTACTAACTTGTCAAGATGCAGAATAACAAGAATAGTAGGGGTTGATTATAATAGCGACAGAGAAAATTACCTGTTATAAGGGTACCCAAAATTTAAGACGTTTTTCTAAGAATTCTACAATATAACCCCGGGGTACTTTACTATATTGGTATTACAAATAAATGAAAAATCTATTCAAGAAAATAATAAATAAATTAAGGAAATTTCCTATTGATATTTGGTAGTTTGTGTAATTACAATTAAAATAATGTGTTTTTATTAAACTTACATTAAAAACCAAATATTGAACCAAAACGCCGAGAGCTTCAACACCTTTGGCGGAATGTCTGACGTGAGGTAGCAGGAGATTGGCGGCCTGCGTCTTTTCCTGCAGCACCTGATTACGAACAGGTGAGCCCCCTTTTTGGGGCGGAACGCCAGTCACACGGCTCTGATCTGTAACAACAAATTATAATAAATATAACTTCAAAATTCATTAAAGATACGCTGCCAGCATAATAATTTGAGATAACAACCCATATACTTGTAAATAATAAATTAAAAACGTTTATAAAGTTTTTCCTTTTCTAATTATTCAAGTTTGATATGATTTTGATAAGAAACCAGCATATTTGAATCCGCTATATTTATTAAAATAACTGTTAATGAACTATCATGCATATATTTAAAATAACTTTATTTACTGTATTCCTAACCGTAATTACTAGCAATAATTATTTTTATTTCAAAATATTGCACAGAAAACATTTAACTTCACATAAAAAAAAA
>NEEE01001640.1:4438-19780 GCA_002278615.1 Pogonus chalceus
TATTAAAAAATTAAAATAAATATACAGTATTTGATATAAAAAGAAACACTCCAAATTATCAGAGCTACCTATAGCTTCCTAATGACTGAATCTGAAAATAAAGAGAAGTATAGTAGGTCATAAAAATTGCACATATTATCAAACCTAGTAAACAAATAAAAATTTTAAGAATATCAAGATTTATGCAGCAGTGTTTGTATTATTTATACATAAGCTTAAAATTTGAAGCAAGCTTTCAATTATTTTAAGTTTATAAATGTGACTTAGACAGTACGCTTCAAAGGAGCAACTTTTGCTGTTCAAGGTCCTTCAAGCCAAAATTTTAAAAAGTGATGCTGGGAATAGAATTTAAGCAAGTGACAAAAATTGAAAAAAGAGTTTAGTTACTTACGCTATAAATAAATATTTTTTAAAAAATTTGCTTTATATATTGTTAAATGTGCATAAACTAATGTTAAGATTGTTTAAAAAAATAAGAACTTTCTATAATTACAAATAAATATTGAAAAATAAACAAAATATATAGAAAAATTATTGTGTTCTGTCCAATAATATATAAAAAAAACTTGACTTCAAATAAAGTAATAAAATTACAAAGAAACCATAAAAAACTTTCCCGATTCCTATTGAAACTTGAACATAAAATAACATTTTAGTTAATATGTTCAAATCCGTCTTTATCTAAAACAAAATGAAAAAAGAAATGATATTAAAACGTATATTAAAAGGCATATTTCAGACCAAAGAATTATTTTCAAGAAGTAAGAACGCAGTATATACTATAACGAACCCAATATCTTGTGATTTTTTCTTTGTGAGAACATGTGAATAACATTGTTTACTCTGGGAAATATGATATAAAGAACTTCAACATATGAGAAAAAAATCGTTGTCACTGTGGAAACTGTCGGGCTGAAAGTTGCTCGTTGATATAAATGGCTACTATACTTAGATTTATGAAGTTGCACCAACCATTGTATTCAGTAATACGGATTTGTCAGATTTAGTTTTGTCCAAACTTGAAACTTTGTTATTATTTTTAATAATAAAAGAATTAATTACCGCAAAACTACATAAAACCTATATTTATATATTGGTCCTAATTCGTTACTAAATTGAAATGGTTATTAATTACATAGGATCGTTAAGTGAAACATGATTAAATTAATATCAGTTGAATATAATTTACAACGCGCTGATAGTAAACTCAGGTATATGATTTATGATTTTGTAATTATATTTGTTGTTCAAAATCAGTTCTAGTAATTTAATTAATTACTACTTAGTCCAATATTTTCTACTATCTAGGTACTTAAGTTAAAGTTCATAAATAAATATATTTTGTTTAAAATTTTGTTAATAATATAAATAATTTTAATTAATAAGTGTGTGAAATTAAAATTGAAAAATCATTACAAATAATTAAAATATACTTTCTTGCATAAAGAATTTCAAATATTTGTTTTTGTATTTATCATAGCAAATTTAATGAATTTGGCATTATTAAAACAAATAAAATTTAATAATTACAACGCCAAGATAAGGTAAGATAAAAATTTATTTTCTGTAAAGAAACATAATAAAATTCTTTTTAAATACTTAAGAATTTGCTTTATTTAGATTTTTTTAACTTTTTCAAACCGAACAAAAAAAAGTTACAAATCAACAAACGGAGAAAAAATTCAATTGTTTTTCTAAGTCATACGTGACTAAATTTGCTAATAACGGTGACAATGGGTTCCTCATAGTGATTCCAAAAGTTTGTTGGTAAAATGAATTTTTAAATGAAAAATCATTCAATTTCATAAAAAGCGCCGTTAAAACTATGTATTCATTAATTATATTTGTTGATATATTTCACTTACAACAAAAAATTACATTTAAATTTTAAAAAAATTGAAATGGAATTAGTTTTTAAAAATAACAAAATAATCAAAAATCTTATCACAAGCTCAACAAAACAAGGTAAAAGTAATAAAAATTCTAGAATTTATTATATTAAATGTTCGATTTGTCCAAACAGTTCTTATCTAGGTAAAATAAAAATAACAATAAAATTTAAAGAACATTAAAAATAAAAACATTTTCAAATCTGCTCTTTTTATAATCACAACACTACCCATAAAATAAATTTAAAATTGAAAATTGTATATGTTTAAAAGTAAAAAATATAATTTAAATATTTACTGAATTCATTTACATGAAAAAGTATACCAACTAGTTAGTCCCTTTAAATAATCCATTATTAAAATTTATAAAGTCCCTAAATTTACTTTAATAATTTTTTAATGACAGGTATAATCCATTCCAACTACTAATTTTTGTAATAATATAAATAATCTATTATAGTAACATGAATATATTAATGTATTACTGAGGATGATTATATAGTGATCGGAATGTAGATACATTTAATATTAGTATTAATAATTTGTAAAGAAAAGTTAGAAAAATTGTTTTTTATTTAATTTATAACTTTATGATTTCATATAAATTAGTTATTGATTTTAATTAAATGTGATTTATTAATAATTTATTGTTTTCACTACAAAATATATATTTTTAAATNTATTACAGAAATAAATTGTATATATTTTTGAACAAAATTTAATATAAATATAAGGATTATACAATTCAATGATAAATTAAAGCAAAGAAATTTTTCTTGCATAACTACAGTACTTGTAGTTTTCTTATATATTGGGCAACACGTCTTCAGCTCTTTAATTCTATTGGTTTGGATCGACGAATCTAAGTGAAATTGGTGTTGTGAAATAAAGAAGTGGCAACTTAGTTGATTTCTTTTGTTAATTTAACCCCAGTACTTGCAATACTAGAATTTTAAATATACAATTTTATGGATATTACATGTGCTATGCTCTAAGATAATATTTTCATTTATTTCTTAAGGTTCAACATCAACATTTCAGGTTCCAATTTTAAGGTTTTATTCTCTTTGTAACTAATGATTTAATTGACTATATTTTGTTGAAGCCACATAAGGTAAGAACTATAAAAAAATTCACAAATGGACGAAGCCGGGAAAAAAAATTTGTATTCTATCATTTTAAATTTCTCTAGAATCTTTCATGCATTTGTAATTTTGTAACTAATTGCTAACTTTAATTTATAACTCTTATTCCTAATTTAAAAAAAACTAATTCGGAAATTTAGAAAGAAGCTAACAAATGCACCCCGGCACAATTTTCTGGTGTTACAATTATAATTAACACCTGTACTTTTAATGCCAGAAGTACCCTAAGATCTTAAGTTGAATTAGCTACATTAAATACATTTCATGGTCACTTATGAAATGAATTTCAGTAAAAGTACGGGATCAAAAATTTAGAATGTCATTTATAGCTCAAATAATTAAAAAATTAATAAGAATTCTGATTTAAATAATTCGGAAATTTAGAAAGTTAACTAATGAGTACACCCCGACATAATTTCTTGGTGTTACAATTATAATTAACACCTGTACTTTAAATGCTAGGAGTACTCAAAGATCTTAAGTTGAATTAGCTACTTTAAATTCATTTCATGGTCAATTATGAAATGAATTTCAATAAAAGTACGCAATTTAAAACACAATTTCACATACATCTGTACACACACACACACATCAATGGTTCAACCGTGCTATTTTCATTTTTCAACATAACTGCTAAAAACAATTATGATAATGAAACTAGTTTTCTAATATCTATAATTTCAAATACTTTCAATAAAAATTAACACCATCGCACTATTAGAAATTTTTAAAATGCAATTGTATGCTTACAAATTTTTTAAAAAATTCAATGCTCATAATTTTTATATTGATATTCGAATTTTCATTGTTTAAAATTACTTATTATCTAAGGAAAATGAAAATAATGTACTTATTTTGTTCTGATGAACATAACAAATTTACACATACATATGAAGATATGTTCAAAATTTCTTATATATTTCTCTTCATTTTTTGTGTTTTGGTGTCCAAAAAAATTCATAAGCTGAAAACATTTAGTGTATTATATAAAAATAGTAATAAACTTGTGTTATAAAATATTTCTGTATATTCAATCATATATCAATTTAAAATTAATTTGTGAAAAATTAGGTAACATTTACGTTAAATTTGATTATTTTCACATATATGTATGCATATATAAACACTTATCAAGTTTTTGTCGTTTCAAAATTGATTTAAATTAATTTCTTTATGACACTGGCTGACAAAACTCGACTGATATATCAAATTTGAATTGCCATCATATCCATGGTTTCATACTTGTTTTGTTAATACACAGCAATCTTATTTTTTAAATTTTTTAATTTTATTTAAATCATAATATAAACATGTATTATTCAGTTAGAAAATNTAAATCAATTTATTGCAAAAATTTAAATAAGTTCTATAAATTTTTGTTGTTTGAAGAGTTCTCATCTAAAAAATTTTTACTTTTCTTTACTGCTTATTAAACTGTTAATCATAAGAAAAATATTTTTTCTAATTAGCAAGGAAATTATTTTAAAATTTAAAATCGAGTATTCGAAAAACGTATTTATGCATAGCGTCCAAATTATAACAACAGATAATAATATGTACCCGAATTTTTTTTTTTTTTGTAAAATTTGACTATTATTTAGTGCTTTTATGTCCGTATTTAATAAGAAAAATGGCAGAACATTTTTACGGAAATATACTCAAAATTCGTTTTTTAATATGTGAAAAATGTTGCTAGAATTTCAAATAATTTTTTTGTCTGAAATTAAATTATTAACTAAGATTAAAAAGTTATGTATGTAACAAATATATTTTTGAAGAAAATCTTATGAGAAATATACAAAATTCGGATATGAATATTCTCCTGCAAAAAATTAATTTTCGTTGTTACAAAACTTTTACCTAAGATTTGTTTTTGTTTGTTTTCTTGTTTATCAATTTAAAAAAAAAATGTCTTAAGCTACTTTTGATACCTAATTATTCCATTTTACTTAAATAATAATTATAAATAACATGTGTATCACTGCAACATACAAAAAATGTACAATTATGTTATTTCATGTACGTATTTTTATTGTTATAAATAGAAATTGTAAGGAAGGTTTTTTGCCAGTTTATTGGTATTAAAGGCAGGATTTTATTAAACAATATATTTCAAAGTTCTTACTGGAAAAACATTTTTTGCCATAATTAATGGAATTCAGCTGCGCATAAATAATATTTAAGATATTTCGTGACTATATTTTCGTTCAAGATGTGAAAAGTATTTTTAAACATTGTGACGAACATGAACAAGAGTCGATCATTTCTTTAGAAAGCCATACAACAGTTTGATGATGATGTACACAAAAATATTAGCGATCGGCGCTGATTTACTCTTCATTAATGGAGGCTAGCTAAAAGCACAGCGATATATTGAGAAAGTTTTGGTAAATGATATGATGTCATTTACTTCAATTAACAGAGCTTTGTTTGTTTTAGAGCATTAAAAATTAATTTTGCATTTATGAAAATTTGCCATTAATGAAGAGAAATTTAAAAATTTGACTGCCCAGCATATTCCACCTAATTATAAATATTTACAAACTTTTCCTGTTTACCTTCCGGGCATTGATTTCTTAATATATTACTTTTAATTGGTTTAATTTAAGGTAATAATTAATTTATTATAATTATTTTTTAATGATGCATAAACGGCTGGTAGTATGATTAAGTTCGGAATTTGAAGTCAGCTTTCACTNTATATTATTATTATTATATATTTGCTAAAGATGCCTGTAATTTTTTAAAATAAAAAATTTAATTTATTGATTATCATCATCATTCTGGCTTACGGCCCTTTTGGAGCTCTTGCCGCCTCTAACGCCTTTCTCCAACTGTTCCGATCTTGGCTTTTGTTTTTCCAATTTCATATCTTCATCTTTTCTATATCTCCTAATGTATCATCGAACCATTTTAATTTCGGTCTACTTCTTGGTCTTGCACCTATCGGACTCGTTTTGTATAGTTTTTTGACACGTTCCTCTTCTTTCATACGTTCCAAGTGGACCAGCCACCTTAGGCTGCCTTTTTTAACTGTTGCTACTAAGTCTAAATCTTCAAAGTGTTTTTAATTCTGCATTTGTTCTTATTCTCCATTAGTTATCATTTTCTCTTATAGTACCAGATTTGTCGTAGTACTCTCCTCTCGAAGCAGTTCAGAGCCTGTTGATTTGTTTCTGTGAGCGTCCATATTTTGTTTGCATATGTTACTGTGGGTCTAATAATTGTTTATATATATATATATATATATATATATATATATATATATATATNATTACTATTTCTATATTGTAATTATTAATTTTATTATATTTTATTTAATATTTTCTTCTTGATATTTTTGAGTACTTTGTTTTGTTTTCATTTATCCTGAGCCCGAGTGACTTTGATTCTTTCTTTATTTCTTGTAATATTTCCTCTTTTTCTTCCTTGTTATTTGCTGTTACTGCTATACCGTCCGCAAAAGCCCATAATTGGTGTTTTCTATTCATGCAAATTCCTGTACTTAACTTTTTCACATTATTCACTGCCTTTACTAGGACCAGGTTAAATAATAACGAAGATAAACTATTTTCCTGCCGTACTTCTGATTTTATGATAAATGGTTCTGTGATACTTCCTTCTATCTTTACTTTTCCTCTTGTTACATATTTTGTTACTATTTTAAATTTTTTTAAAACTTGATACATTTTGTTTCTATCTATTGAATCAAACGCTTGTTTGAAGTCTACATATTGTACATGTATTTCTTTATTATATTCTTGAGATTTTCCGGCAAGTAATCATAGACTATGAATTTGATCAATTTTATTTTTATTTGATGTGAACCCTGCTTGAAAAAGTCCTATTACATTTTTTGTTATTATAGTTTGTTTAATTCTCTTATATATTATATTACTAAAAACTTTGTATCCGATATGTAACGAATTTATTCCTCTATAGTTCTTACAGGATAGCTTGTTCCCTTTTTTGTATATTGGAACTACCACCTCTTAAATTCCATTGATCTGGCATAATTTCCTTTCTCCAAATATCTGTTATTTAGGTTCAATATTTTTTGATGCAGTGTTTTGCTATCATATTTTATTAGTTCTGCTGTTATGTTGTCACTCCCTGCTGCTTCATTGTTTTTTTAATTTTTATACTGGCATTTACTTTTTCTAATGTAGGGGTTTTTATATTCAAATCTTCACTCCCTTCTTGTTCTATGTCATAATGTGTCTCCTGCATTTCTGTTGTCTGCTAAATCGAACTATTTGGATTATTTAGTAGCTCTGAGAAGTGTTCTTTCCATCTTTCTGCGATCTTAGTTTTTCCGGATATTAAGTTTCCCTCTTTACTTTTGCATTGACTACTTCTGCTCTGATATCCTTTTTTGACATTACTAATATTCTTGTAATAATTTCTCATTTGATTGTTTTTTCTTTGTTTTTCCGTTTCTATTTGGATTTGTTTTATCATTTGTCGTTTTTTCTTCTTCTTAATTTGCTAGCCTTATTTCTTCTTTCTTTGTAAATTCGCCAGTTGCTTCTTGTTGGTTTACTTAGTGCTTTCTTTCTTCTTTCTTTCTTTTGTTTTTCTAATTCTATTTATTTTTGATCTTCTCATTTGTATTTACTTCTTGTTTTTTCTTCTTTACATAGGACTGCATTGGCCGTTTCTAGTACTACCCGTTTTATATTATCTCAACTATTATTTATTCTTTCCTTGCTATTTAAACTGTTGTTTTCTTCCAATCCTTCAAACACTGTGTTGATTGTTTCCATTTATTTTTCTCTTTCTCAATTATTTGTAAGTTTTGTATTTTGCGCTTATTGTTTCCACTACTTCTTACCGTCTTATCTTGTTACGTAAGTTTCATTCTCAAATTAGCCCGAACTAAAAAGTGGTCGGAACTGCAATCTGGTCCTCTAAATTTCCTAACATCCGTTACGTATGTAGCATGTTTATTTCCAATTCCATAGAATATATTGAAAAAAAAAAAAAAAAAAAAAAAAAAAAAAAAAAAAAAAAAAAAATTTTTAGTATTTAGTCGAAAACTAGAAAACAAAGACATATTTTTGAAAACGGTNATATTCATGTTCTAATATTATTAAATTTTTCTAATAATTGTCATTTTTTATTTAGAATATAATATTTATTATAAAACATTTCTTTACTTTTTTTTAATTTCACAATAAGAAATGACTAGTTCTTAAATAATTTTTGAAAATAAAATATTCAATATCTAGTATATAAAGTTGTTGGTTACAAATGCCTATTAATATAGAAATATTGATTAATATTGTATAGATGGTGAAATTATAATAGAAAAGCATAATAAATATACAGTTGTTTTTATTGAAATTTACAGGAAAACATTTGACATACGTAAATATAATGCACAAACATGTTAAACTGCATTAAACAAAATTGTATACCGCATATGTATTTATATTTCCCTTGTGAATTCGATTCTATTTTCATGTTATCTGGTAATGTTTCAGCGTATCAGCAAACATGTACATTGCGGTAAATATTCCATTATTTTAAAACTTACAAAACCAATAATAAATGGCTAAAAATTGCTCTTTGAATAAAAGAATATTTATGCTTTTAAATGATATATTAACAGGTGCAAAGTGTTCACATTCAATAAATCATTTTATATTTTCAACACCTTAGTTTTTGTATTACTGTGCTCATTGTTTAGTGCAATATTTCAAGATTAACTGTCACACAGTTATTTCGCTTCTATTGGAAATGTCGTCTGTCAACACAATACAGCTTTTAAAATAATCTTTTGTTATGAAGTATTATAAATATGATGCAGATAGCTAATAAAAAATTAGTATTTTATGCAGATTAATTTAGTTTAAATAAATTATCAAGAATTTATACATATATTTTAACCCTTTTTATCTTAATGTTAGATAAAATAAATTAAATATTAAATTAATGTTTTTAAGAATTATGATATAATAAATAAATTAAAAATTAATATGCCAAATTCTAAATTTATTTGTAAAAATATTTTAATTTATTGCAAAAGAAAAATAAGCTTATAAATTTTTGTATCAATAAAAGCAAAATAAAAAATTGTAATTTTTTTCCAAAACAATCAATTAGTAAATTGAAGAACATGTTTTTTTCTGATAGAAAATTTAAAAAATAATATTTATTTGTAATCTATAGTGTTAAACCAACAGTTCGGCCAATTTCAGCAAAAATTCAAATTTTTCTTTGATTTTGATTTCGGCAGAAAACCGGCCGAAACAAAGACCGAAACCGAAATTTCATTCGTTAATTGGCACTTTGCACAGCTAGCTAGTTTGGTTTTGTGGTGTTGAAAAAAGGATTACCCAAAAAGAAAGGTCCGAATTAAGTATATTCGCTTTTGTCTAGTAATGTTTTGACCACTTTAAGGACACTATGTTTTTATTTATATCCCAACTTCTTATTTTAAATAGAGACTATTTTGATAAATCATTATTTTGTTCTGTGTGAAATACACACCTTGTCTCATATAAAATAGAAAATTTTGGATTATGTTGTTTGTTGGTTTTCTAAAAATTATAAAACATTTCATTTATCGAATAAGATTTGTTTTAATTAATAAGTCCAGCTACAATTAACAGAAGCGTAGGCTCAAACTAAAAATAAACAACAAGAGATTACCATGAAAGAAATTTTCGGTTTAGGTTTTGGGCCGTAACTGATGCAGAAATCAAGAATTGGTTCTGGTTTTGGTTGACTAACTAGTTTCGGTCGGACGGTAATAATAGAATTTTTTTTTTAAATTAAGAAGATGTTCAAAAGTATTTATTTATTATAAGGATTATAGTAATATTAAAAACAAAAAATATTTTCACTTTTTCATAATTAATTAGTGTCAGCTTAAAGGAACAATTTGAGGTTTTCTTTTCAATTTTTCATTTTGTCATACAGCTCAGGGCTTTGTTAAGGATTATTAATTTATATTCGTGTATCTTACAAAGTTTTTCTATTCTGTATTCAAATTAAATATTGGGATGATATAAAGGTTATCGGAATTATGTTTTTTTTCCATAGTTATTAGTCAGATTTTATTCTAGAAACGCAGAATTTTTTCAATTATTGTAATTCTGTTTTTTTTTTACTACTGTTTCTGTTTGTATCAGATTTCTCTAATTTTAGATGGTTATTTAACATTTCATTTAAAAAGGCTGAGATGCTCATCTTCTAAACCGTAGAATAAGGTAGAAAAAACTAAAACTTTACTATTTTATTTAACTTCAGATATATGTTGTATTATTATTTTTCTTGCAATGGGTATATTTTATTCAAGTCTTATTATTATTTTGAGATAAACAAATATATTAATTTGTTTGTTGATTCTTTATTTACCACAAATTGGTGATTATTGCAGTATTCTTATTTATCTCTTTTATACTATTCAGTGGGACTCGTTCTTTTCTGTGAANTTTCTTATCATTTTTTACTCTTAAAATTAAAAAGTCATTTACATCAAAATATAATTACTAAGGCCCGGTCTTATAAAATTATTTAATCTTTAATTAAAATTTAGAAAGCAACTAAACTAGTTTAATTGAAGATTTCAGTTTCATAACCAACGTTTTTATTATAATTTCAAATAATCAATGATTAAATTTTACTTATGTACTAAAGTAGTTTAATTGAAGATTTCGGTCTTATAAATGCATTCTAAAATTAAGTAAGCTAGTAAATCTGTCATTAAATTAACTGTCGAAAATATGTGGTATTAAAATTTAATGAACGATTTAAATTGATAATCAGTAACATTTATTTGTGAATTACATCTAAATTGTACAAAAATTTCAAAATAAATAGGTAGATTTCTATCAAAGATAAGATGTATAACAAATTTTGAAAGCTTATAAATTTAAATATAGGATATTTGTACTCTGAAAATAAATCATATAGATCTATTTATTAATATATTGCTTTAGAATTATTAAACATTCTAGTAACTTCAGTATTAGAATAGATAATAAATAATTATAGAATTTCTCTTTTTGACATGTGTCATTTTTAAAAAAGGAAATTCAAAGCAAAATTTGTCTAGCGAATAAAGTGACAGTTAATAATGTCAAAAACGAGTTAAGAATCAATTTACAAAAATTATTACTTAGCAACAAGCACAAAAGTCCGTAATTCACAACTAAATATAAGATTACAAAAAACTAATCTCCATTTAGTTAATTTACACATAGAAATGGTTTATAATACTCAAGTTGATTTTAATTGACGATTAAAGTCATTTCTGAAATAGTTAATTGAAGATTATTTTTACGTTTATAAGACCGGGCTTAAATCTATTTATAAATTAGATTTGGTTTTAATAATATTTTTTGGCCGCGTTTAATATAATTTAATGTACCCATGGTTTGTAATAGATACTCTTACAATTAGTCCTGTATTTATTACAGAAAGCAACTTCACTTTTATTCATTAACAAGTGTACATTTTACAATTTTGGAAGTAATAATACACTATCAAGCTCGTAAAAATATCAACATTATTTTGAAAATATTTGAAAAATATATATTCAGTACATATAAACAAATAATACAATGAAATTTTTATTATTAAAATATGAGAAAATAGAAAACTTTTTAAATTTTACGTTAAAATCAATGATATAAATTCGTTGCTAATATTAATATTAGATCAATCGTTTCTGGCTATTGGGTTTCTTTGGTTCATTTTTGGAATTAAACAAATAAGATAACTCTGAGTTAAGTTCAAACAATTTTTATTTAATTAAATATGTATTTCGATATTTCATTTTTGAATTTGCAACGATTCTATAAATTTAAAATTCCTTTTAATAAACATCTATTTATGTCAAATTATTAATATAATCAAATTCTGTAATTTTTTTAAGGGTAAGGATATTATTATTCACTGATATATTTTTACACGTTTTAAAAGCTATTATTTTCAAATTTTTATTTCTATTTAATATAAATACTTGTTTTATCATTTGTTTTCTGGTATTAATTTAATTAAAATTTTATATATTAATATTTTGGAATACCCATTATGGTTTGAATAGTATTGTTCATAATCTTAGTTATTCGTAATAAATAATATTTGAAAAATGAAATGCCAACACTATAATGTTATTGAAAGGATAGGAATAAAATGATCTTAGTATCATAATGACTGTATTAGCTTTTTTTTCTGAAAAAAAAAAAAAAAATTAATTCTAAACGGTACAATGTAAAGTATTAATATCTATAAAATTAAATATTTGTTTATTTTATTTCCTAATTCTCTGTCTACATTATCAATCAATAATTCAATTTAATATTTGCAACTAAGTAGCTCTCAGATGACATTACTTAAGACAAAGCAGGTAAGGTAAATGTGTAATATTTATTTTAAAATACGCATTACGCAACTCTCCCTTACAGAATTGGTTAGCTATGTTCTAAACAATAACATGTGTTTTAAAATTACAAGTGCTATGAAAAAACAGTAGTGATTTTATAAAAAATAAATGATCTTAGTGCTCATGATAGCATTATTTAAGTTTTCTTTTCATTGGGCAAGGAGATGCTTTAATTTTACAAGATAAGTAAAGCGAATATCTAAATTGCAACACAATTCTCATTATATACATCGTATTTGCTAAAATTATGTGTACGTGAGGTAATAATATATAACACCTGCATACTTAAACTGTAGTTAAGTGTAACTGTTAGTATGCATTGTATTTAGGTAAACCTGATAACTTTGTGCAACGTGTCTACTAAAATTTCAAATTTGATAGCTTGGATGAGTTAATTATGGAGTAAACATGAACATCACAAGGAGATGACCACTGGAGATTAGTCTATATCATCATTGCTATACATATAGATGGATATAATAGAGTATGCCAAAATGTATTCTACTTTAATTAATAAATAGTTAATGTTACAAAATAATTTATAGTTTATTTAGAACGTTTGGTTGATTTTTCTAATGTTGTGTGATAACAAAAATTTTCTATAATTATATATATAAACATTTTTTAATGTTTAATAGTAATGAAACTAATTAATATATAAACATAACATGTAAATGTGTATAAAATCAAAACGAATTAAAATATGTTTTTATAATATGAACATCATCAATATCTAGTCTTCTTAGACAAATAAAATTAAAATGGTTATAAGAAACGTTTTTCCTTGGAGTGAAAGAAAAGCAATTAACAAACATCAAGCAAATAAATAATAAAATAAAGTATATGCAATAAATACACAAAGTGTTTGACGAAAATAATATCAAATGAAAATATCGTGTCCTACCATGGAAATGATTTTTAGTTGATATAAATTACTATTATTTTTCAACATAATCTCGAATTTCAAGCAGCAAAGTTTTATTTACAATTGAAACTAATGTTAACGTTTAAAATATTAAGCAATACAAATATTTAAAAAATTTAATTTAAAAATAAATAAATCTGTAATTTATCTATTTTTTTTAAATTAAGTTTGATTTTTGAGAATACGGAAACAGACATTATTAAAAGTTTGAGAAAGAAAAGTATTGTGAAAAATATTTAAAAGAAAAAATGAAAAATAAAAGAATCAAATAAAGAATCGGATATTATGATGCTCTTATTGTAAATACGTGAAAGCGAGGAATACTAAAATCGGAACGATAAAAGGACCTAATAAAGAAAGATCCGAAAATCAAAATAAATATCTAAACAGAAGGAAACAGAAGTAAGAAAGTAACACTTCTGCTGCTGCCTTATTTTCTTCTTTATGTATTTTAATATTTATTATAACAAATATGGTTTAGTTCCCTGTTTATTTCAATAAATGGATGGTATCAGTTTGAATTGTTTTGACTAAATTTATTTCAAATAAGAGTTAAATTAAAGTTTTTATGATTTAAACTTCAAATATTCTCTAAAATAATAACATTTACTATATTTAATAGAAATTACTGATAGATATAATCAAGTTAATAAATGAATAAAGGAGATATATGCGTGAATTTTTATAGAAATGTTTCAATGAGTAAATAATGCTATAAGTCGCATTTGTTAATCATGTTATAAACACTGAATAATTATTTTAAATTTACGAAATACTTATAAGAAACTATTAAACTAATAATTCATAGAGTAGTTTACAACTATATGGACATTATAACCTCCATTGAATTAAAGATAACAAACAATAGATATGCTTATAACCTAGCATAAAATCATGTTAAGCGATTATGGTCACATTTTCATCATTCCATTTGACACAATGTCAATAATACGTGCTATGGTGGTGTACATACATACAATCATGTTTGTATATACCTTTCTAATCAAATACATAGGTTTGCGTTTCAGAATCAGATAATTTGGTGACGTCATTAAATACGTCTGATTAGTCACGTGATAATCGTAAATTACATAGTCAAATAGATTTAAATTTACTTCATTAAATATCATCCTTATTATACTTATAAAGAAAAATACTAGTTAATCTAATTTATATTTTTAAAGGATTACAGTTAGATTCCACTTTTTAAATATATGTATTCTTTTGTTTCAAAATTTCTTAAAAAATAAATAATATAATTAATAATTTTTAATTGTAATATAATGCCTTTTATCATTATTTAATACATATTGGATTCCAACAAATCCCTTAAATATTATCTGAGCATGTAAGATAAACATTAAATATTCTTTTCGAGATATTCAAAAACGTCTGTTATTTGTGACACCCTGTATAGTAGATACTTTTTCGTCAGTATTTAAAAAATTGTTATCTCTAATATTTATAATATTTAAATACAAGTTAAAATTTTTGTGCATCTATTTTTTCAATTAATTAAACAATCAACATATAAATATATTATCATAAAATAATCATTTAATTGCTATAACCGGATAAACATGAATATATTTTTCCACAGAATACATTAATTTGGGAAAATATTAAAATAAGAATTAATTTAAACAAAGAAAAAAAATATTAGATTGTCATATCTTTGTGTTTTGGATAATTGTTGGTCAATAACTGGACGAAGACTATTAAAATTTCCGAGAGATCGAGTTCTGCAACTGCTGTGGACACAAAATTTAAATCTTTCACAATTCTAGGAACTAATTGTTACTGAAATATACAAGAAAAAATAATTTGTGACAAACATTTCAGACCGGAAAATTTGATCCTCTCAAATTATCCGGATTCGAACAATCGAGCTTCACGGCCTAGTTCTTTACCTGTCCGAAATGAAGTGGCATCGGTTAGTTATAATGTTGCAAGTACTTCAAGTAAACCATTAAAATAATCGTGTAT
>NEEE01001640.1:30295-42716 GCA_002278615.1 Pogonus chalceus
ATGGTAGAACAAAATCGTTTAGATTTTCTTAAAATATATTAGATTGGTTATCTTAAGGCATAAATTTTTTTCGTGAAATTTATATTTTGTTTGATTAATTTTTAAATAAAAAAACAAAATTATATTAAAATTCATGAATACAAAACTTTGACAATGTTTCTTAAAGTTATTGGTTTGATCTTACATGGTACTTTGTAAACTGCTTAAAGATGGAATTTTTTTTCTATATCTTGTGACAAAATTGCCGTAAATTATAAAAAAGAAGCTCATTGGATTCACGTTTTAATTCCAAACATTATTATTTTTTTTTAAATATTTATTCTAACAATAATAGGAAATAACTTATGGCGTAATAAAAACTTTACCATTAAAATTTATACANTTTTTTCTTTAAAAAAAAATAGTTTTCCAATTTGTTTTAAACAATGACGCCGTAAAATTCATGTTTAAGGAAACAGTAGTTTTTAGTTAACTAAAAACTGCTCATCTTTTTGTTATATTTATATAAATTTTGAAAACAAATAAAGTTAATATTGATTTAATTAAAATTAAAATGAAATATTTCCTACATTCTTTATATTTTTTTTAATGTATTCTGAGTTGTTAATCGCGGCAGTATATATAAATCCATAATTTTACATAGATCAGTTTTAAGCTATTTAAGTAACTTTTACACATATATTACAATAATGAAAATAAGCGTTTTCTTATCAAGTTAATAGCAGTGTTATCATTACGAAAAAAGTCTCAAAACAAATATATAATTTTATTAATAAAACACGAAACCTTTATATCTGTTGTTTTACTTAATACATTTCATATAAAGTATTGTTTTAAAATTACAATTTAATACAAATAACTTTCTGTAACTTATAATTTCCTAAAAATAATATATATTGTTGTAAAATAACAGTAATGACTTCATTTAAACTTATTTCAAAAGCTCTGCAAGTAAGAAATTTTCTGTTCAGTAGTGTGTAAGTCATTAAACCATAGTATAGTCCTATAGTTTGTAGTTGCAGTATCGGAAATTTCTTGCTTCATAAAACTCTACATTGGTTCAGTGCAGTAGTAGTATATTTCCATGTGTATTTCCCGAATGCGGGCAAAAGATCCAGCAACTCTTGTGGGATTTAAAACTTTTATTTTGTGTTACTCATACGGCTGAACACTGAATTCAATAAATGTAGTATAGAAACCAATAAAAAATATGACCCAAGGATATAAATTGCACGTACCTCACTGATGTAACATAAAACTGCGCGCTACTGGAAAAATACTTTCTTTGCTTCCAAATAAATGAATACTTTTATTTTGAATTTTATAACTTAATCATTTTATCACCAAGGATTTATTTTACAGCGTATTTTGAAAACACACATATCTTAAATACAATAAATATTTTTGAATACATAACTTTGATTTGGAATTGGCAATTATTCAGAATATAAATTATATTTTACAATTAAAGAAAAAATGTGTATTTTTCTTTCTATCTCAATTTTTATTGCCAATAGATACACAAAATATGAAAAACTTTCTCAACAGAAATAATTCAATATATTTTCATTAATTAAGAAAAAATAAGATGTGCTTTTCAAGCCATTGTTATTACAAGACAGTGTTTTAATAACTAATTTATGTATACTTTGACTAAATGATTTATTTAATGTACACATTTTCTAGTAATTGTTTACATTATCTTATATTTCCATTGAACAATAGTTTTATTTTTAAATAGATGACATAAAAACAAGTTGAGAAAATCAGTTATTTTTTTATATTTCTATAATTGTTATTTTACTAGATTTATATTTATTTTACATATAGATTACATCATATTAAAATTAAAATTCAATAAGTTTTCCATTTTTAAGCATTAAGAAATATGTTTAACATTTTTTATATGTATAATCAGGGCCATAACTAGCGTTTTGTAGGCCCTGGATAAAACTTTAAAATTAAAACCGGCCCCCACCTCTTTAATAAAAAAAACTTATGCATATACGATAGTTCTGAAACTCCTGTTTTTTCATTTTTTATTCAAAATTTGGTAACAGTCTTAATAAATAAACACAAAATAATTATTCTTCTAATTGTTTCTGCCCGTAATTTTAATTTCATTTTATGTTTATGAAAAAAAAAAAAAATTAAATATCGAAATTTATTTAAATTGTAGTTTTTTTTTCTTTTCTTACAAATTCATCAATAATATCATTAAGAAAATAACTAAAATGAAGAAAAATTTGAGAGGCCTTTCTGGCTTCCCCTTTAATATTGGCCCTGAGCAAGTGTCTATGTTGCTCCTGATTAGTTACGGCGCCGGGTATAATTCAGATGAATAATAATAACAATTCATACAAGAAATTTTTCATTGTTTTTTTGGTTCTTTTTTGTTGTTTATTTTAGATTGTTCTTTCTAACAGCATTATATAAAGAATTAAATATTTCAAATTAGATAGTTAAGATGCAAGAAACAAACTTTATTCAATATTATATAATTTTATACCTGTACCTTCTATCTTACTAATTCAAATTATATAAAAAAAAAACCTTTTTACTTATGAATATCACCAATTTCATAAAATACAATATGAATTATATAATTATTTAGTTTATATGAATAAAATAATTTATGATTCAACTGCAATTTAATATAATAAAAAAAATTATTTATTATTTAAAAATAATTAAATATTTATATGATGACAATATTTCTAACTAAAACAAGATTTAAATTAAACTTGACAAAAAAATTCTTCTAAAAACAATGTTTTTCGTGCTGCAGTTTTTACTTCAAATATTACAAAAGTTCATACAAACGGAAATTAAATTTTTAAAGATGAAAATTTTATTCAAGTTCACAACTTAAAAACCAATAAATTTTAAAAAGGATATTAAAATCAATGTTCAACTGAGTAAAAAACATTTCTAGTTAAAGCATGATAAGTATAATACGTTTAATAAATTATTCTTCATATTTTTGTTATTGTAGACCGTTGAATTTTTAGATAATATATTGTTATTTAAATCGAAATACCAAACATTATTAAATCCTACGGTTTTGTACAAAAATTTGTATAATTAAAGTGAAGTATACTTTTGTTATTAATGGTGTTAGTGTTGATAATCTCATCAGTCAGTTACTTGTACTTGGTATTGTGGTTAGCCGCAATGGCCGTATATTATCCCTAGGATCTTCTTCCCAGCTTAGAACAATTTAATTTACGTTCTACATGAGATACAGTTTACATTTTATGTTTCTTATTTTACACTTATTTTACTTAGTTACAATTAAAAATAATTAAAGTTTTTATCAGTACTGTTACAATTATATTATTATATTTATAATCGAACATTTTGTCCATATTTTAATTATTCGTAGTATTTATAACAAGGTTTTTGAAAGAACATCTTACAAATATATATGCTTATTATTTTATATTACAGGTAGAAATTTGTTATTTATAAAAAATATCAATCTTTAGAATTTTATAATTTCCATAAAATTAAAATAACAAACTTTGTTTGTATAACAATGTATTTTTCTTAGTGACTATAGTTTTGACAAATTAAACTTGTTACTATTACCAGGCCTGCAACACTCGGAATTCAGTTTCAATGACCATGAGTTGTAGTTGGTAGTGACGGGGTATAGTAAAATATTTAACTTTATATTAAAACAGTGTAACAGCTATTCGCACCAGCGTTACCTGCGCAACTCTTATTCAGTATTTTGGTGAATATGACAAGTGACATCTACTAAATATCACAATAAAATTGAAACTACTGAAACTCCGCCTAAAATTTCTGTATTGAATATCCAACTACACTAAAAAAAATCAGGAGATCACAACCAACTCGAGGTCATTCAAACGATATTTTTAGAGAGTGATGTTAAACCATTTGATTTGGTAAGTGGGAAAAGGATAGAAAAATTAGTGTCGCTACTGGTTTTTCTTTACTGTGCTATTACACTAAAAGTAACTTAAAATTAGGAATTTTAGTGGTTTATATACATTTTCGATTCTACTATTTTAAAACGGCATTAAACAAGGGAGTGTATATCAAATCGAGCTGGTCATTGATAACGGGAGTTTCCGAATTAGCGCGGGTTTTGCGGATTTCCAAGGATTTTAATAGATCTACCTTATGACCTTTTTTGGTAAAATATAAAAACAAAAAGTACATGTCCACCAAATGCATGATTGTTTTTAGTCATATGTTTGGCGAATAATGACTTATCAGATAATTATAACCAAAAAGAATAAAGATGTTTTCTAAGTCAGATGTAAAAATTACACCCAAATTGACCAAAATATACTCCTTTACATTCTTCACATGTTTGTAAATTCTTGATCTGTGAGTATTATCTATTTTTGTTTTTCTATTGAAAAGATTGTTCCGTATTTTGGTAAATGGGTTAACACCTATTGTGATTTTGTATTTTTGTAAAATATTCAAATTTTTTTAAAAATTTATTTCCAAAGTAATTAAAGGGTTTACATATTTGGAACATCGTTATATTCTATTGCAAAATTTGCAAAAATTATCTGAAACAGCATTGAATAAAGGAATAAATATAATAAAAAGTATAGCAGTTTCTAAAGGGTATACATCATTATTAATTGATCGATTAATAAACAAATATAAAATGAAAACCACCAGAAAATTTATTTTTGCAAATACACCCTTTTGTTTAATGCTGTTTTAAAATAGTACAATCGGAAATGTATATTATCCACTGACGTTGTTAGTTTTAAGATACTTTTAGTTTGATAATAAGTATAATTTGTCGCACCTATAATTATTTATAAAAAGACGATGTTATACAAACAAAGTTCATTTTTCTTATTTTATTGAATAAAAATATATAACCTGGCTAAGAATGCCACACTCCCATCCCAATAAAAAATAAAACAAATAATCTAACCATGTATATACGATAGTTTTGGAGCTCATGTTTTTCCATTATTTTTAAGTTTGATAACAGTTTGAATAAATATACACAAAATAATTATTCGTTCAAATGTTTTCGTCCGTAATTTTAATTTTATTTTATATTTATAAAAAAACAATATATTAAAACATCATAAATTTATTCAAATTGTATTTTTCTTGCTTCTTTACCCGCAAATTCATCAATTAAATCATTAAAAAAATAATTGAGATGAAATTTTTTTAAGAAGCCTTTCTAGGCTTCCATTCAATCTGGGCCTTAGGCAAGTACCCCTGTTACTCCTGCCTAGCTACGGCCCTGGATGTACACTCATAATAAATGCAAATTAAGAAAAAAAGCGATCTAAAATAATAATAACAATTTTATTCAAAAAATCGACAACAATATATTTTGCATATTGCAAATAAAAACTGATACGTAAATAACGAATAAAATTTATTATTTAAATAAACTAGCAATGAATGATTTAAACATAGAAAATGAAGTAAAATCATTTAATATAAAAGTTTCTATACAAAATGAACGTCATAGATTACAATTTTCTGCATAACATACACATGATCATATTTAAAGGTTTATGTTGAAAAAATAAATATCTTCAGAAAAATTAATATTGATTAGTTAGAAATATAGATGTCAGCACTTTTGTTTTTATTAGATTTAGTTAAGAAGTAAAATATAGAGCAGTTAAAATTTAAATAAAACATTATTCAATATGTAACGCATATTTCAACATACAAAATATAAACCTGGATAGTTAAGTCGTAATGGAAATAGATCAAAATTATTTTACATATGATTTAAATGCCGGTCTTTGTCTCTAAGGGTTAAAACATTATGGCTTGTAACTGATCTAGGCCGAAACTTCACATGGTCGAACTTTTCGTTTTATTACTACGAGCAGCCTTTAGTATCTACTCGTATGTTTTAAGCCTCTAGAAATTTACGCGGTACACTACCTAATATTCGGAACCATCGTAAACCTTCTGTAATTTGACACTAAATACTTTGGATTTAATTAGCTCATAAATTGGGATAAAGTGGATTACAATTTAGGCACAGTTATAATTTTGTATAAACATTATTTAATACATTGTATTTTTATATATTTATTTTTTTATTTCATTTTATTCTTAAGATAAAAAATGAAAAATCTAGGGATTGATTTTATTTTGATTGTAAAATAATAACATTTTATCTTTTTAAGTTTATGCTAAAACATTAATAGTGTTTTAAAATTTAATCAAATATAAACTTAATTAGCTAATATAAGGTTATAACAGAATTCATAAAACAGATTTCTTTTTTCTTGAATTTAAAAATTGCTGTTGCGTACGCCCTTGTGCTCATCCCCCACTTTACTATTTCTTACTATTTCACCCCTACCTACAGGCTGGTTATTTAAAGTTGTACAGAGGACAAATCGTAGTTGTTCGATAAGTTGTTCGAAAGAAATTACTAAACTATACTTATGTCGAATAAATCATTATTAATTATACAAAACCTTTATTTTAAATCCTGAACTATCAAACAATTGCTATTATATGTTAACATATATTTCATAAGAAAAAAATTAAATAATTATTGACTATTTACGTAATAAATTGGCCTATTTTAAGACTAATTGAACAGACAAATAATAATAAGTTCAGGATGTGAGATCATCAGAGACAGATTTTACTTTATACTTTAGAGTTTAGTGCGCGAAACAATCTTTTTTTATGTTATCTATGATTAATTAAAAAAGTATATGGATGAAAAGGGTATTTTCGAAGTTTGAAAACCTCTCAAACATTTCAATCGCAAAATTTAATCGTTGAAGATGGTCAGTTGGTTTTAATTCTTGCACAAGCTGAATTTTACAAGGTTTAAGATGCAAATCCTTCCTTATAATTATTTGTAAAGACGATTTTCAAACATTTAATTCTTGACCCTTTTGGAACAACCTGTATATTCTTGTTCAAGTAACTATTATAGAAACCATTTATGTATTAGCTAATTTAGTTTGTTATTCTTTAATTTTAATCAGATTTACTGAAATTAAACAATAAAAAACTAAATTAATTAATACATAAAAGGTTTTTATAGTAGTTACTTGAACAAGAATATAATTACTATTTAGCAGTAGGGAATTTAAAATATTCTTTTAATAAAATTTAAAGAAAACTGTATAGACATTTGTTAAAATATGTTAAATATATAAAAAAAACACATTTGTCTGTTTTAAAATAAAAATAAAATTTATTTTATACTTTGAAATAGACCAAGTCTTTTTATGTTTATATATTATTTTTATGTTGTTCTCAAATAATAAAATTAGCTCTAGATTTTAAATTAATTTTCTTTGGCAGCGTATGATATTTTGCTTATTTGCTAACTGATTTATATTATTTTATTGTTTTACGTAAACAAGAATTATAAATTTTATTAGCATTTGTATTAAAAGTAATAATATTTAGTGTTAAGAATAAAGTTTTTACTTATTCTATACAAGTATTTTGATTTTGTTGAAATAAAACAAATATAAAAATCTTGTGCTTGCTTTGTCTGAATTTCTGTTTAGTTTTTATTTTTATTCTCTTGTCTTCCGCATGAATTCTTTATATGTATCAATATTTAGTTATAAGTTATGTTCAAATAAAACGTTTAATATGTAGCACGTATCAAATGATTCTTATGTAAATTTCATGTTTCATATTTTCAAATAATACCTATGTATTTATTCAGCAAATCCTCCAACCTTTCGCTATATTTATCTTAATATTTCTAGATGCTTGAAATAATATAATATTTAATACTTCAGAAAGTAAAAAATAATTTCCAAAATGTACTAACTAAAAATTAGGTATATTATATCTTTTTAATTATATTATTTCATTATCATCATCTATTTATTAGCCTTTTATAAATCTATTGATTTTTGGTCAGTTATATACATTTCATTTTCGTTTAAAGCGAAAAAAGACGTAACAAAGCAACAATGAAAATGGTGTAAACAAAAAAAGACAAGTCAATTCAAATTTATCAAATTCATGTTTTGTTTTATATATGTAAGCACATATGTATTTAAAAAGGTAGTATATTTATTAAAAGAAACGCATGACAAAACTAACAACACATTCACCATATTTAAGATATTCTATAAATATAATATATTAATTCTATTTCTACTTTATTTATAACATTATTTTTTTTTCCAGATATATCATTGTTATTTTTCTTCAATATTAAAATAAGCTATAAACTTAAGACCAATTTCGTTAAATTTAAATTTTGTAATATTTTTTTTTTTGTAGAATACTTTTAAAATACTACTAAAAATTTGACATTCAAAATACTTTAACATTAAATACTACCTTGATGTTGAAATGCAATAATCTATTAATTAGATTATGAATACGTTTATTCTCATTGCAGCATCCTTATCCTCCGGCGCATCAAAGCTTTAGCAATATCACATTTAAGCACACCAACGAGAATTTCAATCAAGGTAAATCAAAGTGAAACATATTATTCACTTGTGAGAAATTCTCAATATCTCCAATGTTGTCTATTCTAGTTCAAATATTCTATAGATAATAATTATTACTTATCTCTTAACTGCAATATTCCAAATAACATTACTAGTAAGTTAAAATATTGTTTGCCATTGATTGGGACATTTTTTATAATAAAAAAAATTCTTAGTGTTATTGTTTACTATACTCTTATTCAATTTAAAGAAGGAATAGTGTTTTAGTATTTAGTATTCTATTCAGATACTCTAATATTTTATATCGATAGTGTTTTTAGAATTATTTATCTGTTCACAATTTCAAAAAGTTAGTTTTTATTGATTAAATTGCTTTGTAAGAAAATGCATGTAGAATTTATATTAAGCTTTTAAGACGAATTTTGCATTTATAATGCTAGTCATAAAGAAATAATTTTAAGAGTAGAGAAATCAGCTAACAATAAAATATTTTTATGCTGTAATATTAAAAATATTTTTCGAAATTTAATTTTTATTAAAAATTATTCAGAAAATATTTCCATAAAATTACTCATTTATTTTAATGTCTAAAAGTTTGCTCGTATTCACAGGAATTTTTTGAAATAATTACAAAAATTTTTAAATGATAAGGTAAAGCATGATAAAATATTTATTCCGAAAATATTTTAGGTTATAACACTACTTCATATACAGGCTGTTGACAAATCAAAATTTCACGAAAAATACAAATCGTACGAATAATTGTTTAGAATAAGAAATAATAATATTTAAGGCGAAATGTGCTTGTGTTAAAATTAGCTTTATCTCATACTTAGTTTTTTGTGATTGCATCTATAAAATCGTATTCAGGTAATTGCTAGTGCTAAAATTCAACATTTATTTAAGTTATTTATATATTTTTTTTTTCTCATTGGTGAGAAACGACAGGTCACTTCTAAAATAGGCATTCCAGAAGGGAAAAGTTACTACACGTCCACGTGTCCTACGAGCTATTAATTTATCCACCATCTGTTAAGTTAAGACAAAAAATGCAATTGTTCATAAAAAATAATTCTGCAATAGACGGGCTTAAAAAAAAATATCTAAAATTTATCTTATTCTGTTGATTCACAAATTGGAAAAAAATATTTTCCATATAATGAATTCATTTCATTAAGCAATTTTTTAATTTGCAATAAAAAATTAGGGTTTTTATATAATATTCAAAGTTAATCCCCGCCCTACCCATATGAGTAATGGGAGAAGGCTAACTCTAGCAGAAGTAGATGTCTCCCTTGAAATATATTTTTTTTAATTCTAAAATTACGAAAATATGTAATTTTTAGAGATGGGTTACCCCACTCCAATTTAATTAAAAGTCTGTAATTAATGTTTTTTAAAGATATTATACTAACTGTAAGTAGCTACAACTTTTATTTTAACAATTTTTCAAACTAGTGCGATTTTATTTATATAAACAAAATATTTTTATCACACTTAAAACTAAATTTTAATATTTTACTGTATATGTCCTGTCTCTTTAATACCTGTAGATTTCAAACGAACTTCTGAAAAATCTGACAGGAAAAATCAATGTTGCCTTATATGATGGTTCTTCGAACAAATATATTTGATGGAATTTAATCATACAAATTCTTATACAATAGTTAATATTGCAATTTCATAGCTCGTTTCAGTAATTTGGATAATTATTAGCAAACAAGTGAAACAAGATATAACTTTTGAGGTAATAGCTAGTATGTTTATTTATAAAACAAACGCAGTGTAACAAAAAAGTAAAAATACATAAAAAAATGTTAGGGTTTTATTTAATAAAAGCTAATTAATGAGTTTACTATGCAAGTAAAACCAAATAATGTATTCTACGTAGTAGCTCCCAAAATACAAATGAATTAAATTGAAATCAATCATAATTATAAAGTATTTTGTAAATGATTTTGATTATAGCACAAAGTGTAGTTAATTTAAAAGCAGAAATTAAACTTTTCATTGAAATTTAAAATTGTAAGGAAGCGCTCAATAGCAATTAGTCACTTGTATTTAAAAAGAAATAAGTCAGTGAGTGAAAAGTTCAACAAGATACCGCAGCATCAACCAGAACCGTACCGCACACTGTATAGAGCTATAAATATTCAGTTCGTTTCACATTTCATGGTGAAGGTTTAAAATTACATCAAGTAATGAAAATTGACAAGACGGAAATAGTCTGGCACAGTTTCGTTTTTCACGTCCCATCCTTCTTGCGTTCTGATAAAATCTATGAATTTCCGGTTCGGAATTGTAAACTCGTTGTAGAGGAAATCTGGAAAATAAACGGAGAATTAGAAATATTAAAGAGCAGCTATTATAAGTTTGCCGACCTGAAGATAATTTCGAATAATTCTTCTATTATATTTTTGCCGCTTGGGGAAGCTCTTTGTTCGGTCTCGCAAAGTGTTCGAAATATGCATGATCGTCCGTTTAAACCCATTCTGTAATTGAATTAAATATTAAAGCTTGCATAATTGAGGGTAATTGAGCTTTGAGACTATGTAAAAAAATATCTCTCTCCCTTTTATTTCATGCTTTCACAAATCTTCAGTTCAACCATAAAAAATGAATTATTTTATAAATTTCTAAGTAAATATTATTAAATGTTTACCTTAAATTTTATAAAGTCTATAAAATAATTGATTTTAAATTAAACTTCACCAAAATAAGTTTAAATATCATTTGCAATAAATTAATACGTTTTACCATAAGTAAGACTTGTTTATTTACTGCGTACGTAATTATAAACTAATAATCATTATTTTCTATATGCGAATTATTTTAATAATCATTTTCTAAATTTCCAAATATTTGCATTATTTTTTCAAGACCTAATTTTAATTTTAATACAGTTTTTTTCCTTGTTTTTGAGATGTTAAGTGTTTAAATATAATTAAATAAATTTAACTAATATTTTATATCAGTTTTTCGAAAATAAGTAAATATTATGTAACATTACTATAGAATTACCAATTGTTATCTATTATGTTCTTCGGTTCTTCTATCTATTGGGACTTGCACAATATATATTACCGCGTATCTTTTCTAACCAGACTCACCGAGCCACAGTCGATTTTTTTACTGCCGTACTTCAGATGTGTAAATAGCTAGCTTAAATAATCTAAGTGTTATGAATACAGGAAAGTCTATTCTTAATTTTTTTTGATAAATCACACTTTTGTTAGATGATGAAATTTAAACCAACGATGAAAATACTGAGACATTAACTAAATATACTTATTTTTTATCTCAAGTAATAACATTCTTGTACTTCTTTAAAAGTTATATTTACAGATATATTTATTAAATGAAACCACCAAATTGGAAGTATTTCAGTTAGAAAAATTTAAAATGGTCCGAATAATTTACATTATTATATAAGAATTGAAGTAAATAAAGCACAACATCAAATTGTAATTTATACGAACATAAACAAAACCTTACTTTCATAATACTTTTTAACATTTGTTATTTTTATTTAAAATTAATCCTAAATTGAGGTATTTCTATTAAAATATTTAATTAATACTCATTTTTTGGCTAAAAAAAGTTAAAATAAACAAAGTTTATCAACTAAAGTTCAATCCTAGTAATTTGTTATAAAATTTGAATATTTCGCAAATTTTTTATTTTGTTATTATGCAATATATTTCAAAATAATATTTTGACTGTATATGAAATAGATAAGTATTTTATAATAAATATTTAGAAAAACGAAAATATTTTTTTAACTCATTACATTAGTAGCACATATAAGGGTAGTAGAAGTTTTGAATTAGACTTTATCCATTGTCGTTATGTTTTTAAATAAGAATTAAATTATTTATAAAATATAAGATAATTTATATAATGAATCGTAAGACGTTTCGAAAATTTACTCAGCTCTCTTTATCAGTTGCTAAACCTAATTGGTCATCAATAGTCCAGCAACTGATGAC
>NEEE01001640.1:79467-92925 GCA_002278615.1 Pogonus chalceus
CTGCCACTACCTGTGACACTGCCTCCGACTTCGACTTCGGTTCCAGTTCCGACTCCAATTTGTCAAATTCAAAATCTCCGACTCCGACTTTGGTTCCGATAAAACCACCTCCATTACATCCCTAGTACAGACACTACTGGTAGTATTTATGATTTTTCACAACTATTTTAAATTCTTTGTAAATATTATATTTTTTTTTTAATTGAATTATTTTTTGTATCTAGTAAATCTCTAATAAAAGTAAAGTATTTTAAATAATTTTCTAAAATTTTTTTTTTTTACCTTAAATTTTTGCACTTATTTTTTTGTTTTCAAATAATTTTATTAAATAAGAAAATTTATATTGGAAACCTATACCACACCAATTTTTAATATAATAATATATTTTTTTTTAATGAAAAAGTTTAACTTGAATATTAAATTAGCAATATGAACAAAAATGCATATAAATAATTTATTTTTATTATCATTAAATTATAACAATATATAATAAAAGTTATGATCATCAAAATTTAAAATATATTTTCTAAATGAAATCAATTTTATTAAATAAAAATTATTCATTTCTAAAGATGGCCTTGTTGGAACAAAATTATGTAGTGTCATTAAGACAGTAATTAAATTTGGGGATTGGGGGTTTAATTACAATATTATTTGATGCGGTTTAATAAAATTTAAACAAAATTCGAAATATTTTTTGTTAACACCTAAATTATATTCAAGTCTATTTCAATGCAGAATAAACGAAGAGGTAAAATAGAAGATAATCGGATTTTAATATTTTTTTAAATTAAAAATAAATGGCAACATAGATAATATAAGGTTTTGGTAGATCTATCGTTTCTGGACACCTTTTTGTGATTTACAGGTGTGGAGTGACACCCGTATGGTGGATATTTTATTATATTTTTCTGATAAATACAATAAAATATACACCGTCTGAGTGCTATACCTTCTCTTTATCAACCTTACTGATATCTAACCTCTTCCTTAACTAACATCATGCAAACCTAACCTTTCCCCTTACCAATACACTGTTTGAAAGCCTCTCGTTTTTATGCTCAAAGCACTCTAATAGCAATTTTTTTATGAAAGGTGTCCAGCAATGATAGATCAACCTAGAATTTTTTTAATTTTCGATGAAATTTAAATTTTACAGTCCAAATGTTAACAATCACAAATTACAGAATCTTCGTTGGGCGGGGGAAAGAAAAAATTGAAAAAAAGTTCAAAATGTTTAGTCCTTAGTAAGAGTACAAAATTATTACTAGACAGAAGAAATGAGGCTTTATTTGGGAATCTAAAAGGAGTATGTAAAATATTACTATCACCTGCTACTCAAAAAAACGTTGATTGTGTAATCGGTGTAGATATTGACAATGATAGACCTTGGAAATATGTGGCTAAAGAAACTATTCTAAATAATATATTACAACATGAAGAAGACTCCGAATTTCTACCGCTTCAAGCAGAAATTCAAAGTTTCCCAAATGATAAAATATTAATTGGTTCCTTTGGTACTAATATCGATAGATCTGAGTTTTTTTATATTTGTTTAACAAGAAAAGCAGAACGCAAGGTTAATAGAATAATGTCAATGAATGACAATAATACTTTTGTGAAAGTTATACAATCTTTAAATCGCAAAGCAAATGAGTGGATAAGTTTTGGTATGTGAATCTTAAACAAATTTATATATGAACATATCTTTTAAAATATATTTATAATTAAATAATAATAAAAAAATTAAATTTTATCATATCTTACTATTTAAAAACAACATTAAATATATTTCTAAATATGTTGAAAAAACTATTATTTTAAAAATAAATGCAGTGGAAATCATCCAAACTAAAATTATTTTTAATAAGTGTTACGACCGAATCCCTTTATTTGTTGGATTTATATAGAAAATTGTACTATCGAAAATAAATTTGTACACTAATGAGATAAAAAAATTCTAACCACTTGTAAAAATTNACTGTAACAAATAAATTTAAAATGTACCTAGCTTATTGTAGGCCCTGGACAAGACTTTAAAATTGCCCCCTACCCCTTAATTAAAAAAAAATCATTTTTAAAGTTTGGCAACAGTCGTAATAAATGAACACAAAATAATTATTCTTTCAATTGTTTCTACCCCTAATTTAAATTTAAATATATATTAATGAAAAAACAATAAATTAAAACATCATAAATTTATTTAAATATGATTTTCTTTTTTCTTTTTATTTTTTATTTATTATTTATTTTTTTAATTTTATGCCAAACCGATTTATTCTAAGTGTTGCAGGATATACTAGTTTAGCCTAGGACAATCTTGTTTGACCTAAATATATTAGGGTTAGTTTGAGCTAAGCAGAACTAATTTTAAATGATTATTTAAGTAAATTATGCTTTAAATTAAAAGATAATAAATTAAATAAATAATATTTATTCAGACATAATGTACCTATTAAATAAAAATAACATATTTTTTCTTCAATTTATTAATTTATTTCATAAGATGTACATTTCGATGACCATGTCATCATCTTCAATTATACATAAGTAAGTTATGAAAGCACCACCTATACAATTGTTAATATATTAATGAGTATTTTCCTTTAATTCTAACAATTTTACGTACTCAACACAATACAAAATTAATAATGTACCTAATTATAAAAAACAGTATTGATTAGAAGTGACACGCAACACTTGTATAGAAATATCAAATAAAATTAGTACTTCTAAGTTTGTAGTACTTTAATAACTAAGCCATGAACTATTAAGGATAATATTTTTCGATAATATTTATGGAAATTCAATTTTAGGATGGAATCGATTGTGCCTAAAATTGAGTTTAGCCGGTAATATATATATATATATACTTTATAAATAAGAAGCATTTTTAATTTACACATATCCTAAACATAGAGAAAACAATATCCCTATTTCAGGTGCGTGAAGTTGGCACCATGAAGGTGAGCGCGAATTCTAATTTTTGTATAAAAAATTAGCGCCCAATTCGCGCCTATTCGCGCCCTAAATTTTATTTTTCTAACTTAACAAACAAAAAAGTTATTAACTATTATTTTATTTTTGTGCCAACTTCACATCAGCACAACAAGTATGCAGAATGCAAAAAAAAATTATGCCAAAAATTAGCGCCCAATTAGCGCCTATTCGCGCCCTAATTAGTTTTTCTCTATGTCGCTTAATTAAAAAGTTATNGAATTGGGCGCTAATTTTTTATATAAAAATTAGAATTCGCGCTCACCTTCATGGTGCCAACTTCACGCACCTCAATATTTCAATAAATGAATAGAGTCATATAATTATTTATTTTAAATTATAGGTAGTGAAGAAGAAGTAACGAACGAAAAATCTCTAAGTACGCGTGAATCGCTAGAGATACATATGACAATAAATTTTCCAGTTAAAAAGAAAAAAAAGTTTTCGCTACGGTTAGTTAATGCAGAAAGCCGTGATTTTGCAGAGTTTTTGCCTAAAAATCGTTCTTACGATAAAAACATTTACAGAAAACGTATTGATACTGGATTAACATGTATTGCGGAAAAACATGATAAAGAAACACAAACAAAACAAGATGTACTTGTAAGAAAGTGTACTCAGTGCAATTATGAATACAAGTTAATAGTAACAAACAAAGTGAATGAAAACTTATCAAAATATCTAAATAAAATTGTAAATAATATTGCAGATATTCTGACGTTTAATATTCACATAAATTTGTTTTCATATGATATTCAAAATTTAAAACAAGAACTTGAATCTGTTCGTATATATAAACCTATTAAAATATGTTCATTTCAAGATGTATTTAACTGTAGAAACAGAAAAGTTTCTTCAATATCATGGAATTGTTTAATATCTGGATTAGTTGCAGCTTCTTATAATAAATATCCATTAAATTTTATAGACACTAGTCAACCATCTTACGATCAAGTTTACGATACAACATTTCATTCACATTTAGTTTTGGTTTGGTGTTATAGTGATAGTATAAGACCAAAATTAATTTTGCATGCTGAGCGGGAAGTATCGGTTGTTAGTTGTTGCCCATATAATGCAAAAATCATTGTTGGAGGTTATAAAAATGGACAAATTGTTATTTGGGATCTTTTAAATAGACTCGAAGATGTGGAAAATATTATTATTTTGAATGCAAAACAAATGGCTACTCGTTCAATTCTAATTCGCCATTTACTTTGGTATAAATTCCCATTACCTGCCTTACATATATTTCCAACGCTTACTTCACCAAAAATATTTTCTCATCAAAGTATAGTAACTGATATTCAGTGGATTCCACCAACGTTCCATATAAGCAAATATGGAAAATATGTTGCAACTTCTGAAGATGAGGAACATATACAATTTATTACAAGTTCTATTGATGATAGTTTTTTATTAATATGGAATTTAAATACTAGTTTAAATATTGTACAGAAAAAGAAGTTGCGGACCCTTTCAGAATATCCAAAAGCATTAATAAAAGATATTTCACCGTTAAATAAGTTTCGTGATCATTTTACACCAGTATTTAAACTAAAAATATATAATCCTGAAAATAAAAAAAAAATTCCTGTTACAAAATTTTTATTTAATTTTGGAACATATAAGTATACACCACTGAATCCAGAAACAAAATCAGATATTCACAAAAGAACTTATTTTGAATTTTTGAAAAGCGAGTCTCAGTTTTCATTCCCTCAAAATTTTATAATAAGCTCTGCTTTTGGAAACTTGTATACTTGTTCCTTTGAGGGAAATTCTTATGACCAAGGATTCCATATTAATAACGAAATATGCAATACAGAAGCGTTTTCTACTGTTCATGATGGTCCGATACAAAATTGTGAATTCAATTATTATATAAAGGATATCCTACTAACAATTGGTGGATCTGTCTTTGCTATTTGGAATGTGACTAAAATGAAGGTTCATATTATTCCTAATTCTCTAAATGTGTTTGTTACTTATTTTTTTGTTAGCATGTTTTCTGAAAGATAACCCTTTTTTAAAATTGAATAGTCAGGATTGATATTTATATAGAGCTATACATGATATTTTTGTAAATTTGCAATTTTTCCAACTATCAAATATTTTGCTTTAAAAATTTAAAAAGTAAACTGCAAAAAAAAATATTTGTGAAACTTAAACACTACTAGGAACAAACCTATTAGAGGAATCAATATTCAGTTAGAACCATGTTCCAGACTCACGAAACGAAATTTGTAAAATAAAAGTGTATATTTTTATCTTGCAAAGTTCTTTGGTTAAATATCTTGTATTCACAAAGTAATCAATGGTATTAATCCGAATATCACTTATCTTATTTGATGTTTGACCTTTTTTTATTTATTTTCTACAATTTAATAAATTACGCATTTTCAAGCTTTACATAAAAATGATAAGTTATAACAAGTATATTTTTTTAATCTGAAAGGATGAATATAATTTTGAAAAGAAACAACAAACGTTAATTAAAAGAATAACTTATACTATCGTTATGTTATTGCATTTTACAGGAACCAATATTTTGGAGAAAATCCAATAAACGTTATTTATCAGGCAAATGGGATAATTATCATCCCTGTGGAATTTTGTTTGCAAGACAAGATTCATATTTAGAGTTATGGGATCTCTTAGAAAATACGAAAACACCAGTTAGTGTTACTAAAAATAGAGGATGTCTACTAAATTATTTCATTAATGAAGAGGAGAAGTTTCATGCAACGAAAAAAACTTTTTTGACAACAGATAGTCGAGGCGCTATGAATATTTTGTATATATCACATCATTTCCATTCATACCCAAATCAAATAAAAGACTCAAAATTTTTATTTCAAAAATTATTTTTGATTAAAAATAATACGAAGCTATTTCTAAAAACTTTAATTAAACAATTTAATCTCTCTAGCGATACCAATGAACATGAAAATTTTAAATATGATAAAGAATCGGAAGAGAAAAAATTGTCAACTATACAACTCGTGAGTATTTTAAAATATTTTATTTTATTATGTAAGAAACTAAGATATCTATAAGAATAAAGAGTATTTTGTATATAAATAAAGAAAATTGTACAGCTCTATTTTATGTTTCCTGAGAAATCTAATTTCTTGTTTTAAAGACAATTAAAAGTAATATAAAAATTTAATTCTAGTAAATATTCACTTACAATCCAATTAATCTTTTTATTACAAACTATTCAAATAGTAAAAGAGAATATTTTATCAAATATACGGTGTGACATGTTTTCGTGACTTATGTCACAAAACACGCTTTACAAGTTTAATTTTTAATAAAAAAAATTAATAAAAAAATAAAATGTTTTAAGATGGAATCTAAACAAGCAGATAATTTAAATGAACAATTTAATGTAAATTTAATATAAAAAAATAAAATGCTCGGGCGCCAACTGAATGCTCGGATTTACTCAGTGGAGAAGGATAAATTTCAGGATACAATTAACTCAGTTTTGAATGTAAAATTTAACAATAGATTTTATTACAAACAAACAAAAAAAATAATATAACAGAAACAAATAAATATAAAACAAAATTAAATAACAATGCTAGATAAAAGCTTCTGACGTCGGCCCAAGGAAGTCTTTACAATTGGTGAAAATTTGCAAATTTATCTGATTTAATTTTTCCCGCGTTGTCTCTCTACTTCGGCTAATACGGTCTCAAAGTGGAGGTAGATAAATGCAAAATTACTGATCAAATTTCGAACGTGATATCTCTCCACTTTAGCTAATATGATCTCAGAGTGGAGGCCGTGATTCTTAATTTACAACAAGAATTTAACTTTTGATTCCGCACCTAATTCCTCTCCACCAGGTTGAACAAACACCTGCGTGGAGCTCTTGGAATTACAACCAAAGTTTGCTCGTACTCTCACCCGGATACCGGACTGTCTGTCTGGATGGCCCTGGATTGGTTCCTTGGACCAGTTGTCGACTCGACTGGTTCTCGAGCTGACTTGTGCTAGGCTTCCTCAGATTGCTTCTCCGGTTCACTTCCTTGCTTGCAAGTGCCTCCCCGAATTGCGAATTTTCGCGGTATTTTGACCTCGCCACCTGATTTAGTATTTGCGAGAAATATATTGTAAAGAAACTCTCATCTGTTCTTCCGATTCACAAGTTCAGTTATTGCAAGAACTTGTTTCTGCCGCAAATAAACTAAAAAAAAAATTTTTTTAAAAACTGCCGATACCGAGATTCAAGACAATAGCTTGACCACTGGACTATAATTGACCGATGAGTATAATTGTAACGAATCTAGCTGGTAATTATTAGTGCCAAAAATCCAGTTCGTAACAACAGAATATAATTTATTTATACCTAACAATAATTATNAGAAATGATATTTATTTAAATGCAACAAAGACTTGTCTGAAAAGTTAACCATTATTAAATATTTATCATTTTAAATAAAACAAAGCAAAGAATTTTTTTTTAAACACTTTAATGAACATTTTGATTACAATGTAATCATCATCAGAAGTACTACTGCTTAGATTGTACTTCTGATAATAATTAAATTGTAATTAAAATGTACAAAAAGTGTTTCAACAAAAATTGTGAAGAAAAAAAATGGTTTTATTTTATTTAATATAATTAGTCTTCACGTGCTCGTATAATAATAACTGTTAAAATTAATCATTTTGTGAAACAATTAAAATATTAACATTATTTTTGGAATCTTATAACATAACTTATGAATACAGGATATGCTATTCTTTATGTACTTTCTTAGATTCAAATAAAATACTTTTTTTCTACTTACAAAATAAACTATTAGAATCTTTCTCTGCTTTCTTAAGGAAAGACCCTACTCTGACAGCTCTAAAAACAGCAATATTCAGAAAAAAAATTAAGTGTAAATAACAATCGAATCATTTGGAGTATTTAACTATATAACTATATAAATTTCCTTAAACTATATTTAATTGGCTGTCATGAAGCATAGAATTTTTTGAAAATTCAAGAATTTGTAAAAAACGCGGCAGTTTGGATTAAAAAATTTTTTTCATGAGAATAAAATGCTTTAAATTTGTTAATTAAAAATAGAAAAATATATATTTTAAAAATTCATGAAAAACAAAACAGTTTTACACATTATTGATAAAGATTTCAGTGATTTCATTAAATGATTCCTGAGAAAAAGTAGCACCCAGTTTTAAAAATGTGTTTTCGACAAAAACGCGTTTAACGTTTTTGGTACTGTAGTTAACGTAATGTACAGTCCCAGCAATTCATCTTGTATCTTTGCAATGGTTTTGAATATCAATAAAAGATTTATGCAAAAAAATTATTTGCAAACTTCAAGGTAGGGTCACTCCTTAAAATATATAATTTTAAATTTTTAAATAATCATATTAATTATTTTTCTAGTATAAATTAATATACATGTAGTTATTTTAATTTCATTACACAAGCACAAACATTTCTAAATTATTTCAGACAAAAATATTCAATTATAAATATTATGGAAATAACAATTTTGTATAATGCAATAAAAATATTTCAGTTTTCATATCGCATAATTAAGGTAATGTAGTTTTCTAGAAAACTATTATGAATGAATGAGTACAAAAAATAATAAACATAATTATATATTTACTACTATTTATAACTTATTTCAATTCTTTTCTTTAGTTATTTTCGCTATTTTCAAAAAGTACTACTCAATCATAATGGAACATATCAAAACAAAATTATAATTTTGATTATATGGTTACAATCCTTTCCGCAATGCATGATTCATATAACTCATCAGTCAGCGATGAAATTTGAGGCACTCGTCTTTCGAATTAACGAACACTATTATCTGCGAGCGCAAATCGGTACTGGCGATAATAATATCTTTGTCGCCACCTAAATTACTTTTATAGTTTTTGTTGTGCCATGTTTATATAAGGATCTTAAAGTTCAAACCTTACGGTACCGTCTAGAGGTTTTACCCAGTCATGATGCTACCATGTCGGCATTTTATCCATGCTTTTGTAATTTTACACAACATGTTTATTTTATTTTATTGGTCTAAGTATTCAATTTATATTTCTTTGGGTTTGTACCGAAAACGCATATTTTTTCTTAGAAGTACAGAGCCTGAACCTTACTTAAGAGAGATGACCATGATGACGTCACAGATAATTTTCATTAGTTGTCATGATTTTTGGTGAGTTCAAGTAACACCGTTTTGCAATTGAATTGGTTCTTATTTGCATGATGCAGGGGTGAACTTGTCTTCTTTGCAAGTACAAAATTTAAATTCAAATCAGTCTAAAAACTGTTCTTCCAACTTCGGTTTTAAAAAAGTAAAAATTTTGCATCTGTTCATCACTTTAATAATTTGTAAACGTATGTTTGTGTTTTTGTAAATTTTTAGTGTGAGATAGTGTATTGTTGTATGTAATAAAATTAGCTGTAATTAAATTTGGTGTCACTTATTATTTGTAAACCTAAGTACAGTGCTTCCGAATAGCCACCATCAAAAGCTACAGCATCCCTAACCGCAACAAGCTTCAAAACTAAAAAAGGAGAATTCTAGATTAAGCAAACAAAAAATAAGTTGTCGCTTAAATATATGAATTAATTTAATATTAAATAATGTTGTATTTTATTACATAAAATATTTGTGGTGTTAAAATTTATGAAATAAATGTAAAAAAAATTAAATACACCTACTAACATAATATGTAAATTTATTTTGAAAGGTACAAATAAATTACATTTAGAATACTTAACGTCAACAGTAACGATACAATCTATTCTAATAAAGAAACTTTTATTGTTACGTAATAAAAAAACCTCAGTTGATTCGGACGAAAACAATGTATTCTGTTAACACTCTGATGTTATTTTTTTTTTTCAAATATAAATAGTTTAATTTTTTGAAAAAAATAAAACTCTAGCTTTATTTATAAATTTTATTTCATTTAAAAAAAAGGATTGATACATACATATTTTGATAAAATATACAAAAATTTTTCAGAATATCTATCAGAAAAAAAGAATTAAATAATTCGGGAAAGATATTTATTAAAATAAAACATTAATTTAATTGTTTATAGAAAATGTGACTTATCTAGAATAAATTTTAAAGAAAACAATGTTTAAAAGGTTTTTCGCAAACAATGAATATTATATAAGTTGGACACTTTTTATAAAAATTATTTAAAAAAAAGATTTAAAAATATAGCTTTTTTATTTCTTTACTAATTAGTTAAATAACACTGGAGAAAATTTAAAATTCAAACTTGTATTTAAACAAAAATAATAGTTAGCTATTATAAAAGATTTAAGTAAATTATTTTGCTATTATCAGTTGTCAAAGTTTCCTTTATATGAAACATAATTAAAAGTTTTTCTGCATATAAGTAATACTCTTTTCAAAACTTAAAAAATTTAATGCTAAATTACCTTATTATATAGGATATTATAGTTGACTAAGTTGTTTTTATTATGTTATATACATTTTAGCTGGGATTCGATGAAAATAATATGGCAGTAAATACACAAAGAAAAATATTATTAGAAAAGAATAAATTAAATTTGAAGCAAATAAAAAAGGATAAGAAAAAATTAGAAAAAATAAAACATGATGAAAAGGTCTTGCAGAGAAAGTTGAATATATACCTTGAAAATAAAGAGAAAATATTTAAAAGCAAAAGTTGCCCAATACATAAATCTATTCCATTTAAGCAATGTAAACAAACTATTTGTCCTTCTTACTTAATAAGTGAAAGAGAAAATATGAAAACTGAATTTATTAAAAAATATAATCTGATTGAAAAGGAAACATTACGTTTCATAAAAACTAAAAAGTTTAAATTTGATTTTAATTGGAATACTGTAATAAAAAATCACAAAGAAGAATGGAGTAAGGCCAGTGAAATAATTAGCTATGAACACCTTTTAAACAGCGATTTTTTAAGAATGGATTGTTTTCGCCATAGCAGCAGACCCTGAAATAGTTATTGAGTATGTACCTATAAAATTTTATTTACTATTCAATAAATGCTTCGAAAATCAACGCTATTAATAATAAATTAAATAACAATAATCTGAGATATTACTGTAATATGATTTAAATACATTTATTATTTTTTTAATTAATATTTGAATACTATTTTTATCAGAGAATAATTGTTTGCAGCGCTATCAGATTTCAATCTATTAAGTAAAAATAATATTCATTATACAAGGTGTTCCAAAAGGATCAGGGTATTTCCGAAGTTTGGACACCTCTCGAACATTTCAGTCGCAAAAGTTAATCGTTGAAGATGATCTGCCGGTTTTAATTCTTGCACAATCTGAATTTTCTAAGATTTAAAATGCAAACTCTTCTTTATGATTCTTTATAAAGAAGATTTTCAAACTTTTAATTTTTTACACTTTTGGGACATCTATAAAACGATTATTTAAATATTACAATAGTTATCAAGTTAATATATAAAAAACTTAAAATCGTGCAATTTTGTATTTACAAAATATTGTTTTTCATTTTTGACTTTTTATACCTAAATCAACGTGTCGTGTAATTAAAATATCACTAATTAGGTATAGCATTTGTTGACAAGCGCAGAGTGACTTTTCGAAACATTTTGCACTTCACTTTGCTTAAAATTTATCTAATATTTTATTTAAATAGTTAAAAGCTTATTCAAAAAATATATCAGTAACGGATAAAATCAAATTATAAATTTTCACTACTTCAATTTATATGAAATTAAGAAAATAAATATCTATTATTAAAAAATTCTTTTAGATACATTTATTATCTTGTTAATCAATATTTTCTATAAATTTTCGACTGTTGTAGTTGAATGCAGTAGTCGGCGCAACTGTAAGCCTCCAAATAATATCGAGCTTGCTCTTCTTATTTAACATTTTTTAATTTCTTACAAGTTTTATAAGCATGAATAATTTTGTATCATTAATGTTTTGTAAAATCCATTATTTTAATTTTTGCATACAAATATTTATAGTAACAAATCATTTCGGAAATGAATACGTTCAAATAAAAATACATTACACGGTTCTTAGATCAAATTTTACATTATATTCTAAAGATCTAAACAATACAATTAATGTTGACATTATTAACTATAAAAAATATATTTAAAACAAAGACATTGTTAGAGAAGACGCCACACTGAAGGTTACAAAAAATCTATTTTTCCATAAATGTATTCTATATACTGTCTAGAATGACCTTCTAAAAGTGTTTATTGATATTCGTAGTCATTGCAAATATACAAGAAGAATTGTGGAGGACGTACCAGAAAATTTAAGCGCATTTTACTCAAAACCAAATTTTCCAAATTGGTTGCATTTTTTTTTTTCGGAAACCCTTCAATAAAACAACTTTAATATCTTTATCAGCAATGTGTAAAACTTATTTTTTTATTGTGTAGCGTAGAATTTTTAAATTTTTTTAATTTTTGGATTATTTTTAAACATTTATAGCATTTTGTTCTCAACAAAACAAATTGTTTATTCAAACTGTCGCCATTTTAGCAATTTTTTGAATTTTCAAAAAATCTTATGCTTTACGATAAACAATCTAATATACTTTAAGGAAATCTAAACGATTTTAATCTATGTATATTGTTTAAGGACTGATCACGACTTGCACATATGAAGGTGCCTTTTTTGGATGTGTCTAAGGCCTAAGGCTATCACGGCTCCAAATAGTAATATTTTTACTTCAAAAATTTTGTAATAATAATAAATATACATACAACAATATAGAAAAACCTTAAAATGATTCAATTGTTATTTAATACTTGAAAAAAATCCTGATTATTGCTATTTTTAGAGATGTCAGTGTAGGGTCTCCCCTTAAGTTTTAATACAAAGAATAATATCCGTTAATAATTATTCTTTTGAGTAATATAAATTAAATATTTATAGTTTTTACTTTTAAAATTAAAAGTTTTGTTTTATGATACTATAAACATTTTTAAAAATATTCTTCGTTATTTTTTAGTATTTTGTGAGTAAAAATTTATTAAAACTAGAATATTATCATATTATAATAATGGTGTGTTTAATTATTTACTTAGGCTAAAAAAGGCTGTCCCCTGTTTCATTGTATACATTTATGTTTTAAAAATGTTATTGCTGACTTAAGTTAAATAAGTTATGGTACTTCAATTCTTTAGATTTTTTTCCTTCGTATTCCATTTTCCCTTTCTTATTTTAAACTGTTTAAATAATTTATTCATAACATTATGTTCAAGTACAATAAAATAAAGAAAATTATGAATCTAAACCACGGTTCGGCCTAAATTTTAAAATGGAATTTCATTGGTCAAAAATTTCACTAATAAACGGAGATAAGGTAGAATAATTAAAATCTTTTTGCATCAATACATATCATTCTAATCTATTAAGATAATTTAACAATGCTTTTATTATATATTTATATATAT
>NEEE01001575.1:9306-35231 GCA_002278615.1 Pogonus chalceus
AAACTTTTATATTATTAATATTAATTAAATAAAATTTATTTATAAATATTTGATTTTTATTAATAAAATAATTTACTGCGATATTTTCAAAATTTTCAGCTTCTATCTAAAGATTATTAGGTTCTTATTCCATTAACTTATTTTAAAAAAATTGCTGCTTGCATTATCATTTCTTTTCCTAGTTTATTATTCTAGTATTTTAATTTTATACATATTTTTTTATAGCATACAATTTTAATATTTAATGCCAGCAAATTATTAAAATTAACTTATTTATTTTAGTGCTTGCAGCAAAGAAATCTGTTTGTTCGTTTATTTAAAAACAGGTACCTGAATTTGGCCCTTTTATTTTAGTGTCAGTAGGTAGTGGACATTGACCTTTATATTTTAGCCTCAGCAGGTAGTCAAAGTTCATTTGTATATTGTCATGATAGCAGGTAAAAAATTGGACCCTTTTAGTCTAGCGCCGACAGGTCGTAGAAGTTTGTTTAGTACATTTGCACCAGTTGAAAGAATTTGATTTTGTTATTTTAGTGTCAGCAGGTATTTAAAGTTTATTTGTTTGTTTACATAGCAACAGGTAAAAGAACTTGACCTACTTATTTTAGCGTCAGCAGGTAATTGAAGTTTATTAATTTATATGTTAGAGGTAGTAAAATTTGAGCCTTTTATTTAAATGCTTACAGCTATTGAAATTTATTTTAATACTAGCAGAAAATTAGCTCTATTAATTATAATTATTATTAAATTATATTATTTGTACGAATCTGGAAAGGTAGCAACCATAAATAAAAAAAAAACAAAGTTCAAGCATGTTTCAACATGTAGATTTTATATTTTTATTATACAAACAAAATTATTAATGTGTACATATGCTCCATTTATAGATATATTTTTACAAAAACAACTGCCATTCAAAATTTATATTAAAATATTTAAATATGAAAATAATTTTGTATACTTTGTGTCAAAAGTTATCTTTAATTTACGCCTTTATTTTTCTCAAAGAAAGGAATATGATAGAAATGAATAAACAAGATTCGAAAATACAATGTACATTGTTTCAAGTATCAAATAAGATTAAAATAAACGCGAACTATATAAAAGTCACTTTTTATTTCACCTTAAATTAGTTGAAAGAAAAAATGCAGAGAATTGTTTCAGTACTTTTTGGTAAGTTTAAATTCTGAAATTAGTTTTTAATAAGTTTGCATTTATTTAAAAAAATATGTATTTATTTCAGTTGCTCTGATGATTTTATTTGTAAACGCAGAACATAATAATACAATACCTTTTTGCAAGTTGTTAAATGATATATTTAAGATAAAAATTGATTGTGAAGGAATATATAAATTATTTTATGAACAAAGTAAAGATTAAAATATATATGTTTATACTTAAGCAATACATAGAATTAAGTTTGAATAATATAATAATTAAAATGTATAAATTAATTAAAATAATAATTATAATAAATGTTTTAAAGGGTGGATTTGTTAAAAAATTTAAACGAGGTGGTAAAAAATAAATATTTTGTTTTATTTTAAAAATAAATCTTCTGTTTATATAAAAAAAAAACAAAACGAATATTTACATTAATAAATAAATATGTTCTTATGATCCTCATGTCTTTTCATTATTTTTATTCCAAAAATGAATCTAAAATTTTAGAATTATTTTATGGAAAACATTTTTTTATTACCCGTAAACTGACAGTGTACATTCATGGTATATTTAAATATAAAATAAATAAGTGCCTCAAAATAAAATTCGTACAGTAATTGTTTGGAAACTTTTATGCAAAGTGAATTAATTTACGATTTTATGATAATTCATTGTATTTTCTAACAATTTCATCTTATTAAATAAAAATATTTTTTTTCAGTAGTTAAAATCTTTATTACCTAGTGTTTTAGTGAACTTAACCCTTTTGGTTTTGTTAACTTGATTAAAATAAGGTTTTTTCTTTGCAACGCGATAATAAAAGACAATTTTGAAAGTTTATTTTAGCTAAATTTGGAATACTTTGCTTTAGATCAGAGGTTTCTAATTATTTTTATTTTGTAAACTATTTTCAGATTTTTTGTTTTCTGTAGACTCCCTGCCTTTTAAATATTGAATTTTCCTAAAATTATTTGATCATTTCTTTTTATATTATACCCGATTTTGATAAATAAATAACAATTAATATATTTAGCTTAGGGATGAATTGCAGAAGATTTAAATAACTGTACAAACATTCAAATTTATTTAACTGTATTCCGCTTTTCGTCATTTCGATTATTTAAAAGTTGGGCAGTTAATGTTCAAAATTATGAATCTGTGCTTATCAGCTGGTTCTTGAATTTTGAGAAAACAATCAAGTTTGGCTTGATTGGGGTTACAAACTTTAGATTTTAATTTTGTCTCTAATACTCCTATTAAAAATTAATGATTTATATATATATATATATATATATATATATTTGTGTATATATATATATATATATATATATATATATATATATATNATGATCTACTTCATGGACCCCAATTTACAAATCATGAGCCCCAATTATTTTTATCGTTCACTTGGACCTCTATGATATCAAAATTAATCCTCAGGGGTCAATATAGTTCACCTTGAAATTATATGCTTTGGATTATCTTTTTATTTTTTTCAACAATTTTAAAGATTTTTTCGGGCATTTATTTTTGCTTTAATTACATCTCATTGTTTTCCTTAAACTTCGTAATTAGCTTTTTCTCATTTCCGGAAAATAATTAACATTTTTAATGTAAAATATCATTAAATTTTGTTTATGTTTTTTTTACCGACCAATATTTTTGATTTTTCATGCTTTTTAAGTTAATAACAGCTCCAAAAACGTTTGAATATATTTAATATTAAATTTAAATAAATAATATACAATAATTTTATTTCTAGCATCACTATTAAACTAACTTAGACAAATTTTAAATTTCTGCTGTAAAAACAAAACAAATAAAGGTGCTAATTACTATTTAGAATATTTAAAATAATGCATAAGTTTATTAAAATACAGCTTCACTTTTAGCCACTGTTTAGTTTCAATAATGAAAGTGCTAGACATTTGTTTACAAATATACAGGCTGTCCCAAAAAGGTCAAGAATTAAACGTTAGAAAATCGTTTTTACAAAGAATTATAAAGAAGGATTTGCATCTTAAACCTTACAATATTCAGCTTGACAAGAATTAAAACCAGCAGACCATTTTCAACAATTGTACATCTGAAAATATTGTTTAAATCTAAGGTTAGAAATGCATATTTCGATGAAACGAAAGAAATTCAAAAAAAATTAGAACATCTTTTGTTTTGTCAAGGAAGTGTTGATAAATTATTCATATATGCAGTAAAAATTTTATATATGTATTCCCAGGCGATAAAGCTAGTAAAACATAATCTTATAGTTCATTTTGAAGTCTTTCATAGTATTTCGTCCACAGCATACTAACTAAACTTTACATATGTAATAGTCAGAATAATATTCCTATGAGATCAATAAAGTACTTACTCATTTTCAAGGTCACTGAAATCCCATCGGCCCGTTATATACGTGAGATATTTTAAGATAGATTCTGACATGACAGAATTGAATTCGTAAATCTTCGTATACTGGGTCATCATGTTGATCAAGTCTTCCTTATCCACTTGGGTACCACGGGTACCACTGGTACCATCTGGTACTATTTCGAAATTTAGTTATGTGCGTATTAATTTTGTTGTGGCTTTATCGACAATGATTATATCACTTTTCTTACAATTGTTGTTTAAATCCAATTGGAAATTTGATGAATTTTCATTTTTATATTTATTGAATTGTGGAATTGGAAATATAAACGTGTTTGTTAATTATTTATTAAAAAATTTGAGCAATTTATTAATTTAAAATTGATTGATACCAGCTAAAATCTTTACTTTTCGAATCTATAGTCAAAATTAATTTTACAAAATAAATTTTGTTTTCTAAATTTGACATTAGAATAATGAATCAATTGTTTTTATACTTAAAATCAATAATAAATATTTATAAAATATTATATTGATTGTTTATTTTCATAAATATTTATTATTTGGGGTAACCAATATAAATGTTAATCTGCTTTTTTTATTTCTATCGAAAATATTTGGATGTTTGTATATTTCAATAGCTTCTAGTATTAATACAAGTTTTTGAAAACTATTTATTGACAAAATTTGTTCTTAATTCCAAAGTAAAATTATTATTTTTTTTTTTAAGTCAAGACAAGATCAAAGTTATAAGAAATACGGCAGTTTTATCTTCTGTCTGTGTTTAACTCTTCGTTTTAAGTTTTATTATACATAGAACCATTATATTTGGGTAAAAAACAATTTGGCGACAAAAAATTTTATTTATAAACAAATTAAAGCCAAAAGCTTTATGATATTGAGAAATAAGTTTTTTTCAACGACGTGCGGGTCTAATCTATTTGAAGTTTATATCGCTCTAGAAATAAAAGCTATTTTTGTGCCATGGAATAATAAGCATTTTTATTATTCATTTATGTGTGAAGAAGACAGTAATTATAGCCGTCACCACGAAACAATGTAATTGCATGTAATTAGATTGATTTATGGCGACGACTATATAAAAGTTGTCGAATTAAGCCTAAAAATATTTGAATAAGAAAATTTCATAGAACATCTTAAAAATTAAATTATTCTTATTTTACATAAAGTAAAAAAACATTTTAAAGTACATGTTTTATACTTTTAATTAACAAATGAAATTAAACATTTAAATGAAAGATATTTAATTAAATAGGAAAATAAATACTCGGTGAATATTCTACAAATTTAGTTTATTCGACTATAGTTTCGGTTGTTACACCATCATCAGGAAATATACAAACAATATTATAAGTTAGTACCTACTATTTATACAAATTTATTTATTAAAGAACAGTTATTAGCATCAAACAGTTGCGCTGGCTAGCGGACTTCTTGGAACGGTGGTTTTCTGGGGTAAGCCTTACTTACAAGTTTTAATAGGGTTGATTCTAATGTATCTATTTGTTCATTCATGAGGTTTTTTCCCGATTTTATTGCCTGTTGTATTNATATATTTAATATATTTAATTATTTAAAAACAATTATTTTGTGTTTATAACCCCAGGAGAATGTCAAAAATGTTTGAAAATATGAATATATTTCATACGGCTTCTATTAATTTTATGATATTATTTACGGAAAAGTTAAAGTTGTATATCCTGAAAATGGTTTATAGCGTAAAGCTGTATTTAGGTCACTGCCTTAATCCCTTGTTTGCGTTAATGTCTGGACTTAGAAATGAGTTGTAAACAGTTTCAAATGGATGTAAACAATTTAGATATTTTTGCGATTATGTTTGTTTATTACATTTTACATTTATTAAAGTATACATATTCATATATAAATTTCATTTTGATTTACACTGAATATAAATTTTGATTTGCTGTTTCAAAAAGTTATTGTTAAAGCCTGATTATAACTTATCTTTCAGAGATAAAAGTATTGTTTAGATGTAAGTTATTAATCATTTGAATTTTTTATTTATATAGAATACATTTCATTAAAATTGATAAGAATAGAGAAGGTAAAATTAGTTTTTTGGCACAATTAATATCAGTTTTGATAAACTACGAACAAAAAAGTAAGATTTGAAAGAATATTTGAGGCAATAAATATTTAAATGAAGAGACTTTGGAGATGGATTTCTCTTATTTAAATAATTATTTTTTTTAGTAAACTTTGCATTTTATAAAAATTTTCTTAGCATAAACCTTGTAGATGACAAATTCATTTTTCGGTTATTCATTCATTCGTAACTTTTTGATTCTCTGTTCTTCAAATTACCGTTTATCTACAAATTGCATACTAACAAAATTTAATATAAAACATGTAAAAACTATAAAGTTTCACATTTAAAATGAAATTCATTTCTATTGTACCAAACTTAATGCTTAGTTATTTTTATGAATTAATATCACTATGGTTAATTTTTATTTTTAATACAAAATGAAAATAATGCAAAATAAACTTATAGACAATTCAAACTTTTCCTTAAATTTCTTTCTACACTTAATTACGAGAATAATATGGATTCTCTTATGGTAAGAACGCTAAATGTTTCTGGCTTCTTAATTTTGAAAAAGGAAACATTATTAGCTTATCAAAATAGGTATATATTGTACTCACTTTGAAATCTTTATTCAGTTTTTGAACTTTTTATCAAAAAGATTTATATTTGAAATGATATCTTGTGTCAATTAAATTTCTTTCATTATATTTGTAAATAATTTTCCATTGTCTAGCTATAATGTCACTGTCCTGCAGTATATAAAACTCTTAAAAAGCCCTAAATGCATTTTCCGAAAATAAGACCCTGGCAGATCAATTTCTTGATTCAAAATAATCCTTATCCGTGATTTGCATCAAAATTTTTTTGGGAAACTTGTTTAAACTTAAAATGTACTATAAATATTTTTTTGTTTTTTCGCTTAAGTTCACAAGCAAAACATGAAAGACAATGTTTAATTATTATTGCTATTTTATATAAATACTCATTAAAACATAATTATTATCTTGACCTACGTTTTTTCTAATAAGATGTAACATAGTTCAAACATTGTAATATATACCATCCTCGCGGCACATCAAAGTAACGATGGATGTAGAGCTTGCAGCATGTATTATTATACACACATGCATGCATGTAAATTAAACGATGCACCATGCTAGCATATTATGCCTTAATAATAATGGATATATCGATTTATACAATGCTCTGTAATTCTAGTAAGTTTCAAAGCCTTTGACAATATAATGATTTCAGTTTAATATAGGTACATATTTTTTTAAAGGTAAATGACCAGCTCTTTGATTTTTGTTATTGTTAAACTACCTTGAATATATTCAAAATAGTTGTTTCGTTCGATATTAGTTGAGTTGAATATATTGTTTTAACATAGGTTAGATACAAGGTAAAGTTTTACATATTGCTGTAGGGTAATTGCAAAATTAGGAATATTATATTATTCTGAAACTAAATACAATTTGTGTACTCACAATAGCAAATAATATATGAACAGTTACTGGAAATTTATAAAAAGTAATGTATTGTATAGTATAGTTATAAAATTTGCAAATTAGGCTATTTTTTATAATTATAATGAATAATAATTTAACTAAGTTAATTTTAAATCATGTGTGCTATCAAAAAAATAATATATCGCAATTATAATACTGGAAGTGATATTCAATATCCTACTTGATTTTTGATAAATTTGTAAAAACGAAAATAGAAATTAAGAAGAATCGCTAATTTATAATAACATTTTTGTCTCAAATATTCAATTTATAAAAAATATAAAGATAAATGTAGTACCCAAGAGCACGTCTTAATATATTGTTTACTTCTTAAACAAAAATTTGCAAATTTGAATAAAATATTTTATATATAATCTTAATTATTTTTTTCAAATATAAATTCATTTTAAAATCTATTTTATATGCATTTAATTAAAAGAAATTTCATGTGTAAACCATGCAAATTGGAATAAAACATTTGAAATATGATTTTTTGCAGAAATAAATTAATTTTGAAATATTTTTTTATATATACTTATTTAAAAGAATTTGCATTGCAAATGTATTGCCGAACATCTAATTTTAATATTATGTTTAGTTTCTGAAATTTGAAAAAAACTAAAATATGAAACATTGGAAAATATTGTTTAATTTTTTCAAAAATTAACCGATTTTTCGAAAGTACTTATAAATTATTGATAATTTAAATAATAAAAACAGTTTCAAAAAACGATTTTTAATATCCAACTTAGTTTTTGAGAAATTTTTTTAAGAAATAAAATGGCCAAAATCTACTAAAAATTATTGATATATCTTATGAATATAAAAAAAAAATGTAGTGCCAAAAAGTGATTTTTTATATCCAATTCAGTTTTTGGAAATTTTTTAAAACAAAAATATTTAAAATATGCTATATTGTATTTTTGTTTTCTCAAAATCGGTTCCTTTCTTAAAAATAATTTCATTTAGTTAAAATGAAAATATTTTTATATCTAGCTTAGTCTTCCAGAAATTTGCAAACAAGCTTGCTAATATATAAGCTTACTTTTTAAATGATATCAATTAAACACTTGATTAAGTATCACAAATTTCTTTATTATTGCTACAAATTATCTTGATTTTTTTTATTCTGCCATTAAACATAAAATTAAATAAAAATTCCAAATAAATTTAATGCCGAAAACTGTGTTTTAATATTTAACTTAGTTTTCGAAAATTTCGCAAAAACTTCATATAATTTTTATTATTTCAAAATTTCGTGATTTTTAGTTTAGTTATAGAACACTATTACCATTTGTTAATGCACGTATTTTATTTTATAATTGTTTTAAAAGTTATTTATGGAAATTTGTACTTTTAGCAGCACCTAAATCATTAATATTAATAATAAAAATACTGAAAATAACTTGAAACTGTTTAAGTCAATAAATTGACATATTTACAACTTGAGAACTAAATACAATATAAATATTTAAACGACGAATTCCCTAATATTTAAATAATTTACGAGCAGTATTTCCTGTCTTTTCAAACTTCCAACTTCTTATCGTAATGTTTACGTTACAACCCAGATTACTAACTTAAGTAATTCCTTGCAAAGTAGGCCAACAACTTAATGCATTTTCATATAAAAAAAACATATTTTCGCCCAGTATAATGCACAATGTTTCCGCAAGGCAATGACACATTTATGTAAATGAAGAAAGAACAGGGGATACTTATCACAACTCGGCCCTAAACTTTTGTTTAAACACCCGGAGGTGTTGTGCTTATGAACGTTATAAACAACTTGAACAAGCTTCAACATATATAATAATACTCTTTGTAGATATATTAAAGTTTAGGCGGTTTAACAATGCAAACATATTACTTTTAAATTAAATATTTTGTTTGGTTATAATTCAAGCCGAAATTGTATCTAATTTTTGTTTAAAATCATATTTCTTATTTTTAGTTATAATTTAAATAAAACAAAAATATAACCCTACCCTGACAGCTCTTAAAAAATAGAGAGTCAGGAATTTTTTTAAGGGTTAAATAATTGTAACATTTGGAGTTTTTTACTATATTGTTGCACATATTTTGATTATTATTAAAAAAATGTTTGAAATAAAAATATTGGTATTTGGAGCCGTGGTAGCCTTCGGCGTCAGACACCTTAAAAAAAAAAAGCACCTTCATGGATGCCAGTCGTGATCAGTCATTAAACAAGGTAGAACAAAATCGTTTAGATTTCCTTAAGCCATATTAGATTGGCTATCGTGGAGCATAGGCTTTTTTGAAAAAAAAAAAATCTACGTTACACGATAGAAAAAACAGTTTTACACATTGTCGATAAAAATTAAAATAATTTCATTGAATACTTCCCAAGAAAAAGTGGCAGCCAGTTTGAAAAATGTAGTTTCGAGAAAAACGCGTTTAAGGTTTTCGATATTTTAGTTTACTGCCTCCACAATTCTTCTTGTATCTTTGCAATGACTTCGAATATCAATAAAATCTTTTGGAGAGTCATTGAAAATAGTATAAGAAATAAATTTATGCAAAAAAAAAATCTTTAGGGTGGGGTCCCCGCTTAAAATAATTTAATTATCCTCGTAAAACTCAATATTTATAGTTACAATTAAGATAAAGTTCGGTGGCAAAACATACATATGTACATTAGCAAACTAGAGGCTTAGAAACCAAATTTTCACAAGAAAGTTTGTTGGTGCCAACAACACCTCACTACACCAGAACTGTGGCACAATGGTTAGTTTCTCTTTCGGTTGTATTCAGCACTTTAGTCACTTTCTGTCATTTACAAGTACCTGTTTGTTTGATCTTCTTGAACTAGAATTAGTTAAATTCACAAGATAATATTTGCATTTATGCTGATGAACTGCTACTAATTCAGTTAACAATTCAATTTTAGGTAATATTGTCTTGAGTCAATATTTATTGATCTGTTGTTTAAGTATTGAAGTTTATTTTTGGATGATTATATTATACATATATAAAATAACAAAAAATTGAAGCATTTAACAAACTATATTTCAATAAACGACTAATTTTTCAGATCTATATTAAATACAAATTAATGAGAATTAAAAGATTAATGCAAAGCTGAAAGCGCTTTTTCGTATCCAGAACTTCATTAAAATAAAAATGTAAATATTCGGCAAAAATAACTGTTAATTCAAAAAAAAAAAAAAAAATTGACGCAGCTATTAATATTTACAATAATTTCTATTTTATATTTATACATAATAGTTTTATGAATAATTTGAAATAATAACGAATAACAGAAATCAAAAAATGACGGAGATATGAGCCAATAAGAAGGATTCTCTTTTGAAAAGCCTTGCTGATGGTGAACTTATTTTCTCTACCAGGCATTGTATAAAAAATTAAACAATTTGTATATAGATCATAAATGAGCAAAAGACTAGAACGGAATGTAGTAGCGCAATGGATAACATACATGAGTTTCCATCGAATCGACCCAGGTTCGATTCCCGACAACGACCAGCGTCACATCAATGTAAATTCAACAGGAGCATTAAGAGCAATAAAAAACCAAAATAAATCATGAAAAATATAAATAGCAATGAGAATTTTTTTTAGTTTAATAATTTTTATGACTCACTGGTAAATAATTTTTTTATACAGATATTAGCTCTTTACAATGAAAATTTATATCTAATAGCAAGCTAAATTCAATGGTCACACATTAGCCAAGATAGCGTTACATAGTGACCTCATGTGTGGCTAATTTCTTTAGACAATGGTGAGGTTCGACTCAAATCTGTTAGCTATGGACTAGGCATTGATGAGTTTGAATTCTACTCGGGTAATCGATAGAAAATATCCCAAATTTTAAATTAATAGTTTTCTTATATCTTTAGATATACGCAAGGAACTGGGATGCGAAATGACAAAATTTTCTTTCAAACATACTCTAATTATTTAAAAAAACTAGGGCCAATATGGCAACAAATAAAAACTATTTCTTTATAGTATTGTCATTTTCAACTTATGACTTTAAATTATAGCATTATATATGGAAAATTGAATGCGTTTTTAAAACTAATTTGGTTTCTAAAAATTTTAAATATTTGAAATGGACAAATGTAAATAGTTTTATTTACAATCTCACAAATTAATGAAATTTTCAAGACAATTTTTAATATAATTTGTATTTTAATAAATAAACTTCAAATAAAACATTAAAAATTAGAAATTTTATCACAAAATATATAATATATATTTATTCTAAGAAATACAGTGATGAGTAATATTTTCATGAAATAAACAATAACAAATTACAAACAATGAATTCCATACTTCTCAATAATCACATACTCTTGACTAGCTTTTCCATTTCATTATTACATTTGTTATCAGCAGTACATATGTAAAATAAAACAAATTAACGTTATTTATAATAATAATCCTTTTAGACAGTTGCATACAAAACAATACAAAATTCAATTAAAATCACTTGAATAATATTGAATTCTATCATGTACATAAAATATTAAATTAATGTCGCTGTACATTGTAGAATATTTCCACAAAACCAAATGTAAATAATCAAAACAACAATATCTTCATCATTTCTAACAATATTAAATACGTGACTATAAACAAATACAATTAACGAAGATGTTACAATGTTCTATGAATTATTTTCTTATGTCTAGACCGAGATTCTACAAATAATAAACCACAAAATCCTGTGGGATGGAATTGACAATGCGAAATGCGTTTTTATGAAGTATTAAAAAATTAAAATGTAGAATGAGGGATTAGTTTTTATTCTTGTGTTCTTAGTTAGGAGTGGATTTGATTTGGTTTTTATGGAAATGTCATTAACGCCCTGCAGTCTGGTAGACGTTGTGACGTCAGAGTTGGATTAAAGTTGGAATGTTAAGGAGTTCGTTGGCAGGTCAATTATACTTGGAGTTAAGATATTAGTTTATTAACATCGTTTAGTATTAAATGATTTAAAGGAATTAGTTTTTAATGAAAGGAGGAGATGTTTAAACAAACCTATTAATTGACTAACAATTAAATTTTTATTGTTTTGTACATATTACTTACTTCCTGAATGTTTACTCCAAGTACTTTTTAGGATGAATGTGAAAAAGATAATTGGATTGTAAATCGTTTTGATAAAGTCAGGAAGTAAGTTTAATTATATTTTCATTTCATTCTTGAATTATTAAAGCATTTTAGATCTTGCAGAAAGTTGCAATTTTCGTTTAAATATAGTTTGATAATTATACTATAGTATTTTGATAATAATTTGCCAAGGTATCTACATAAAACTGAAATGTGTAATAATCCCAAAGATCCTTAATGTTTGACTTTAATTTTTGTTTTATATTCTAATAAAGACTTTTATAATTGAAAAAAAAAAAAACATTTTTATGAATAGCTACATTATCTGCCGCGATATTTTCTTAAAACTGTAACAATTAAAAATTGCAAAAATCTATGATAACTCTAGTATTTTTGTAAAATTGATCCATCTTTGCCATAATATTCTTATTTTACATTTTAAAAGACAATATTACAATAAGTAAATATTCAAAATGATACTCGCAAAAAATAAACGCCCAAAATTGCAAAAATCCCATAGTATTTTTGCAAAATTTTTCATATTTTAGTTTGATAACTTCATTAATTACCAAACTATTCTTAAAAAATTGAAATACTCAACAATTGCAAAAACCTCTCATGATTATAAACCATAGTATTTTTGCAGAATTTATATAGTTTTGATATATTATATTTGTTTCCAACTAAAATAATTAAAATTGCAAATTTAACCAATTTTTGGCATATAATTATCATATTAAAATTTGGCAGAAAATATTATGATAGGTTATATTCAATGTTTAAGTTTGATAGCTACATTATTTTCCGAGATATTTGCAAGAAAAAGAAACATCCAAAGTTCCTGATGTATAACTTTAGTATTTTTGCAAAATTGATCTATTTTTGATTTATTATATTTATTTTGTATTATGATACGTAAATGTTTCAAGTTTTAGTTTTATGGCTGCATTATTTACCGAAATATTCTCAAAAATTACAATAATTTCTGATATATAACCTTTTTACCAATTTTTTAGCAAATTATGCTTATAGTTTATTTTGATATAGAATATTATAACACGTAAATATTCTAAGTTTTATCTTGATATCTACATTTTTAGCCGAGATATTTGCGAAAGAATAAACCATGCAAAATACGAAAAAATCTCTGATATATACATAGGTAACTTTAGTATTTGTAGTATGTTATTTGTATTAGAACTATAAACAATATTAATATAAGTATTTTATAAATTGATAGAGCATATTATAATACTTAAAAAGAACATTTTTATACAAAATTAGATCCTTTTTAATCAAATGTGTTTAAAATCACCAAAATTTCTGATGTTTTCTTGTGAAATAGCTCGAATATTGTTTAGAACAAATAAATTGATTCAAAATATCCAAAATTAGTCAATGTATTTATAGTTTTTATACTTATATGTATATAAAAATTAAGAGAAAGGGGCCGATTGTATTGAAATACCTATTATTTAATTATTAAATTTTTAAATACTTAACTAAATCGCCGCTTAGAGTAACGCCGACTTACTTAAATCTATCTATTCAGTAACTTACATATTGTTACGCACTCTAACTTTGAATTTCAAAGTTTCCTAGGATGTTAAACTTAAGCCTTTTTGCTGCACATGCAAAACTTTGCATGGGCCAGTCCGAAGCCGCAACAAAGCAAGCATTTGTTTTGAGCAACATAATTTGAAAGTGTATTTCAATTAATTAGGTCAACGCCTGAAAGTTCATATTTTTCAGGTTTCTCTTCATAATTAATCAAAAATTTATTTAATTAAATATATATTCATATATTTGTGTCGACCATGGAATCATTTTAAATTATTATATTTAGATTTAAATTGTTAGAATATATTTTTTTATGGTAAAAAAATATAAAAAACACATTTTTATAAACTTTGCAATTTTTTTCTTAAACTATTAACTACAAAACGTGTATTTATTCAACAAAATAAACAATTTAAAACATTTGATAAATCAGCAGATTATAAAAATATATTTCACGTATTTACATCAAATAAATATTTGCTTATATATAATATTCCAACGAAAAAACCAATTATTCACTTGTATAAACTTTATATATGTATTTTATAATTAAGTTAAAACAAAAACTGTACGGCCAAAAAAAGTAAATTAATTTTACATGAAAAAGACTTTAAATAAATTTTTTTGTTCTGTGCCGCGAGTGCTTTTTTAAATTTGGTGATATACGCAAAAAAAAAAAAAACGGAACTAATATTTATTTTTCCGACATACAGTGAAGCCAATATCTTGGTTTTAATAAAACAATTTTTACCGAGTTGACTCTCGGATTCAGTTTGATGTAATATTGACAGGAAAATTTGTTGCCGGGTAGAAGTTTCTTATTTCATATTTTATTGTATGTTTTCTTTGTTCAAATGTAGAAATGAAAACTGTAATTAAGTTTTTTTCGGATTGATTTTATTTTATATTTAAAGAAAAGCAAATTTATTTTTTTTTCTATTAAATTGTTTTTATTGTTTTGTCAATTATCTTAAAAAGTTAATAAATTAACCCTTTTTTATGTTGTTATTAAAAAACCATTTATGAATTAATTTTGTAAGATATTTGAAATAAATTTAAACAAAAAAAACATATTATTTTGGGGAGATGTGATTTATAGCAATTTTTTGTTGTTGTTGCAACTAAATTCAACTTATTTCTGCTTTTTGTGATCTAATGTAATAAATTATAGTTGTAATAATATAAATTAATGAAATTTTAACCAAAATATTAAATAAAATATAAGTATATCAGGTAAAATGACATTGTTTATAACGACGAACTGATTTTTATAAAAAATGCTTTATTTTCTATCGATAATAGTATTGTATATATTGTAGAAAAAGGGAATATTCCATTTTATTATTTTACCTGAATTTAAGTTTTTATTGCTGGTAGTTGCGCACTAATGTAATGAGAAATAGTTATTTTAAATAGTTTTAATCTTTCAATACTTTTAATCAGTATTGTTTAGAAAATATGATAACGCTATTGCTGAAATCTTTCCGATACAATTTCTTTTTAGAATCTGAAGTTTTGAAAATTAAAACTATTGTCTTCATAGTTAAAATATTTAAAGTTACTTTAAAGCAACTAAAAAACAAATCGAAAAAAACTGTCTTTCAAATCTACAAACAATCGATTTTATTACATTAAAAAAAAAAAAAAAAAAAAAAAAAAAAAAAAAAAAAAAAAAAAAAAAAAAAAAAAAAAAAAAAAGATATTGAAAACACGGAGATAATGTTTAAAATATAAAAAATAACAAAGATTTGAAATTAGTATTTTTTTAATTGCATGTATCAATATTATTCTGAGGTTTATATGTGATAGTGTTTATTTTATCTTGTTTATCGATTTATTTTATTTGCTTTTCCCAAGCGGTTTGAACTGTATTAATAATAAACAAACTACAATATTTGAAAAAATATAAAAATTTAAATTTAAAATCTATAAAATATAATTTTTAACAAAATTTACACCATACATGATGATACTGAAGCTTAAAACGATATTATAGTAGATTACTGTCAGTGATCATTATTTAAGAACTATTTAAATTTGAAACTTAGTATTTACCTTAAGATAATTGCAAGATCAAATCGATTGTAACACTTAAGGAAGAATTACCATTTATAATTTTGAAATATTGATTTTTTTTTACATTTTTTTATACTTTATATTGTTTAGTTTCATCTTCTAAAGTAGGAAAGGAAGGCCTTAAGGTAAGAATCTTCAAAAAAAGGTTAATATTTGTGTCAAAGCTTCAAACGCGTTTTTCTCGAGACCACTTTTTTTTTAACTGGCCAGAAATATTTCTCAGAAATTATAAAACGTATCTACTTGAGCTTTTAGAATCTTGATCTATATTATTTTTTTATAGTTTGAATCATTTTCATTCAATTATATTATTATTTAACAGACCAAGGACTGATACTTAATTTTATGTTTCAGATCGCAGNATTATTTTAAATATAAATAAATAAACTGCAAAAACCGCAAGATCACAAGTATTAAATTCACTTCAAAATTAAATTTCTGAAAAATTGCCAAAAACACGCAGTCTAAACAGTCATACTCTTTTAAAGAAATATCTGTTTCTCTAAATAATAGGTACATATGATAGATATTTAAAAACTGCCTAAAAAGTATGTTAATATATTGTTTAAGCAATAATGCTTATATTTCCAATTATGGATTTACAATTGATCTCAAAATAATGTAATTGTTAATTCCTGTCAAGTTTTTGCCATAATGGAAAGATATTTTTGGAATACTACCCTACATATTTTTTTACGTAATCACAAACTTAGATATTAATAGACTTACTTTCCCAAGTAATCTCATAATATGATTAGTTATCTTATTGAATAAGGTTAATAACCAAAAATTACTTATCAATTTTTATTTTCGTCGTATGTATTACGCCTTCCAGTTTTTCAAGTCTCATTTATTTTCTTAGAATTGTAGCAACTATATATAGAAACATTTCTATTAATATAAAAAAAAATACTAATAAGTTTGAGGAGATAAGAGATATTTTTAATTTTTTAATATATAAATAATAATTTATATTATTGTTTGCTAACCCATAATATTAATTTCTGAATTAAGAAGACATATATTTTCATTTTTAAATAGCAAAAAAATTTTAGAGAGAAATATTTCATCTCAAAATATATTAAAAATAGACATAAAATATATATTTTAAAAAACGTAGAATAAAAAGTTTTCTCATTAAACAAGTTTAACTTTTGTAGATTATCACAATTTCTTTTTGTATGTCAGGTTATTTGCCGACTGTTTTAGTGAATATGTCGTTGATAATAAAACTTTCTGACAAAACACTCAGAGAAATAAGTCGCATATCATTTATTTTATTTGTGTTTTACGATTCAGTCTTGCCTTAAGTATGAGAAAACTTTTAATTAATTATTAAATTAAAAGATATAATTGTAATTAGGAAATTATACTAAAAGTAATTTATTCGCATATTTTGTTTTATACTTAAAAATTAAATGAAAATATTTTGATTTTCTACGTTTTATATTAATAAAAATATTTAGGAGATTAATTTATCTATTGAAGAACATTTAACATTATTGGAATAAAATATTGTGAGTTACTTTTCACCTTTAAAACCAAAAAGCTTAAGGGGAGACCCCACCCTGAAGGTTTAAAAAAATCGATTATTTTTTGCATACATCTATCCTTATACTGTCTAGAATGACCCTCTAAAAGGGCCAATTTTTCTCGGGAACCATTTTTATCGGCAATGTGCAAAACTATTTTTTCTATTATGAAGCATAGAATTTTTTTATAACAAATTTTTCTCACGAAAAAAATTTTTTTAAATAGTTTAATGAACATCTAAATGATTTTGTTCTACCTCCTTTAAGAATTAATGGCGTTTGGCACCCATGGAGGTGTCTGACGCCAAAGGCTACCACAGCTCCAAATACGAATGTTTTTATTTAATTTTTTTTTTTGCAATAATAATAAAACTACGTGCAATAATATAATAAAAAATCTCAAATAATTTGATTAGTATTTAACACTTCAAATTTTTTCTGAATATCATTGTTTTTCTGACTTGTTAGAGCATTTATTTCGACTAACGGAACTTATATAAATTGTATTATAGACTAATAAATCGATATACTTTGACCCAAACTGTAACTCGTACATGTCGTTAATACAATATATTATATACATAAATAATATATTCATATTTTTACACTTATTAAAAACCCTATTTGACTGTATATCATTTTTTTAAATATCAACAATTTTAATTGCTCTGTTTTAATACATTAGAAAATTGGAGTCTTTCTGATTAAATACGGCGTAAAAATATAACTCGTATAGTTTAAGTATTAGTTAAAGATCGTCAGTTTAATATTGATGTTAGCTGTGCAATGATATTGATTTGTTTTTGAGTTTGATATATTTTAATGTTTTTGAAGCTTTTATTTGACTTTTAATACATATTGATACCTACTTCCTAATACGTCGAATTACACATTTGTAAAGTATCGATAAATTAAAAAAAAATATATTATTTAATTTTTACGCTTATAAAAATGTGTTAATAATAATAATTGGAGCAAAATAATCATTTAAATATATTTTATAATAATTATACAGATTTTTCAAAAGCTTTCGACTCAGTTAACCACTCTATATTAGTCAATAATCTCAAACAGATAGGGATAAAAGGATCCCTCTTAGAGTGGTTACACAGTTATTTGACGGGAAGATCTCAAAACGTGAAATTCAAATCTGTTCTGTCAAAAAACATAGTGGTGTCATCTGGTGTGCCCCAGGGTTCTCACCTTGGCCCGCTGCTTTTTCTTATCTTTGTAAATGATGTTGAGAGAATATTGTCATCTTGTAAATTTCTTGTTTTTGCGGATGACTTAAAGTTATACCAAATCATAACATCAAGCCAAGATTGCTTGCAATTACATTCACAACTGGACTTGCTGGCTTCTTGGTGTGATACTTAACATCTTCGCCTAAATATATCGAAATGCAAATCTATGAGTTTCTATCGCTCTAGAGATAAAATTGATTTCGCATACAGCATAGGTGATAGACAGCTGGAACAAGTCTCCGAATTTAAAGACCTGGGTGTTTATTTCGAGCGAAATCTTCGTTTTGCGAAACACATTGATTATTCCATCGGAAAATCTTTGGCTATGCTAGGTTTTGTGAAAAGAATGACCACGGATTTCACAGAAATGTATGCGTTAAAAATACTGTTTCAAACCCTGATAAGGCCGATATTGTTTTATGCTTCCCCAGTTTGGTCACCCTATTATGATGTACATATTGCAAGAATTGAGAGTGTTCAACACAAGTTTTTTAATTATGTAGCATGGAAATTGAAGTTATCATCACCGCGTTTTACACACGACTATAGTCTCATATCTGCCCTTCTGAATTTAGGTTTCCTGCGTTCTTACCATCTTTATTTTGACCAACTATTTTTTTTTTTCAACCTCAACGCAAAACTTATTGATTCGGATTTCTTATATGAGAAACTCAGTCGTGGAAACAATGACCGAAACCTGCGATCTAATACGCTATCCTTATTCAATATTCCGTTTGCTCGTACAAATGCGTTTTACAATGCTCCCTTACTTAGAATGTTCCGTATGTCAAATTGTCTTCAACTAGATTTAAATGTTACCCCATATAGTTTTAAGCAAACCGCTAAGCGTACTTTATTAAATGATTTTTGTAATTGGGCGATTGCCTGTATATATTGTAAATAAATAAAAAAATAAATAATTATTTGGATTACAATATATTGATCGCTTACTGTTTATGTGGGATACGACATATTGATATTAGAGTTTGAGGTATAGGCTAGAAGAAAGACTGATGTTATTATATTATATTTAATTATATTTTCAGCTCAGTTTATCTTATTTTTATATCTGTATTTAGTATCTTATAACCAACAAATGTGTAAAATATATTTATAGCTACAGAATATTATATTAATTTCATATTTTCTTAGTTATTTTATTTAATTATCTTTAATATTGTTAGGAATTTGTTTTTCATTATTTTGAGTATAGTTAGCTTTTTTTAATTTAAGGTATATTTTCTTGATTAAATTCCAGATTTATTTTTGTCAATATAATTTATAAATTTATTTTTATATTTCGAATATAATACAGGCATTTTTAGCAAGTATATAATAATAATAACTTTATTTTATGAAGTACTTTCTTAAATTGAACTTAAAATTAGTCACGGAGTCAAATGTGACTGTCATATCTCTGGCTATGAATGCGAGATACAAAATATTAGAACATATATTTCAAACATTTTACAATTTTCCTACTAAAACTGTGACACATTATTATCATTCTATTCTTTGAGAAATTTGTTGAGTGAAAGGACTAACATTTATTTATTAATTTCATTTCTTTTTTTTTTTGACTGTGTTTTTAAGCTATCGAATAATCTATTTCCTAATTTCATTATCGGATTTTTTTGTTCTTATTCGTTTGTTTACATTACAATACTTTTTTTATTATAAATTCAAACATATTTAGCGTTTTACCTTCATCTTCTAAAATTTTTAAGTCTTATTATTTCCTTGTTGTGTTTATAAATAAAATTTACTAATATCCTTTATATAAATCTAATTCAGAAGTTTTCAATTTTTCACTGATTTAATGAAAATGCTCTAGAATACTTTTAACAATATCGCAAACTATAATTTAATTAATTTATTAAATAAATTTTTGGCATTTCGTTATTAACCAGGATTTTCTTCGAAATCTTTAAAAATTAATTTTACACAATTTAGAATGCTACTGCAACCATGTTCTAATATGCGCAAATCACTTTAAAAGAAATTTTTAAAATGTCAAGTTTGCATATAATATTTTATCTATGAAGGAAGACCGAAAAAATACATATAGTTGTTTCAAAATAACAAAATAGTCAATAATATCAGATAATTTCTTCAACTCCGAATAAATTAAAGAAGATATGCTATAAATTCAGTAAGTTTATTAATATTTTAAAAAATTGTCTGAAGTGTTTAAAATATAAACTACTGCAAAAAATTAAAGGAGCAAAAAAAAAAAATTGTGAATTTTTTTAGTGATATTTGGAAGGCTATATTTCTGTGAAAATTGGTCATATTGAGATTACAAAAAAAGCATTTTGAAGCTCAAAGGTTCTAGTTTTCAGATCTTTTAGCCAAAAATTTTTAAAAGTAACATTTATTAAGTAATTTGGAAAAATAGCGCAAAAAAAAATTGCGAATTTTTTGCGTTTTTTTTTTTGAGCCTCCGGGCTTTGGAAAAATTTTTCAATAAAATCATGTTATAGACTTGATAGCTTATTTATTCAGCTTTATTTTTCTTGTTTTAATTTTTCTCTACAATAATTTGTTCCGAAAATATTCGATTTTGAATGCAAAAGGATTCTTTTGACTTTAACCATCGATATCTCAGCAACCAATCATCGAAATGAAAATTGAAGGGCAGTACCAAACTTTGCAATAAATTTTCTATAAAGTTAGCTTATGGTCGTTGGAAAAAAAAACTATCCTCAATTTCAACTTGAAAAATGTGAAAAAAGTAACATTTTTCCTTGATCCGAAGAATTGTCCGCATCTTTGCGAATATTGATAAAGAATTAAATATTTGTATGAATTTTTATACCCCAATATACCCCCAACAATCCAAAAAATCGGCAGATTGATTGATCAAATGGTTTTTCTAAACCGTTTGATCAAAATTTCAGAAAAAAGGAGCAAAATTTACGTTGCTGAGTACCCTGTAACTCTTGTAAAAATGAAAAATTGGGCATCTTTTAAATTTTTTTTGCGCTATTTCTCCAAATTACTCGATAACTCACTTTTAAAAATTTTTGGCTAAAAGATCTAACATTAGAATCTTCGAGGTTCAAGATACTTTCTTCACCATCTCAATACGACCATTTTCACAGAAATATAGCCCTCCAAAAGTCACTAAAAAATTCACATATTTTTTTGGCTCCTTTAATTTTTTGCAGTAGTTTACATTCTATGAAAGAATGGTTTCGAATTCTTATGCATACGGTTTATATTAAAATTAAAATCTTTAAGCTAAAACTTCATTAGCTTCATAGTAGATCCGCCCTTGACTATCGTTGCGAAAAGAGAGTAGAATAAACTTAAAATATATAAATACTTACTTAAAGAGTTTTATACACATTAACTTACCTATTTATCTAAATTAACTGCATGGTGAGGTTAAACCTATATACTAAAGTTAAAAAATGAATAAAAGACAATAGTATCATTAAATTATTTTTATTTACATACGTATTAAAATATACAATTTAGTTACTTTTATGATAATATTCTTGATTTGGGTAAAAACACGTTTCTAATCTATATTAACACATTAAATACGTCAAATATTTGACACAATAATTTTAACAATTAATTATTTATATAAAAAAATCTACATTGAAAATACAAATGTAATTAGTAACATTTATAATATCTTACATTTAACATTCGTTCATACATACAGCACCGCTTATAATTATTTCATCTGTCAATAATTTAAAAAATGATTGGATTGTTAGACTTATCCAGTTAAATACAAAATAAGTTTTTTTTTTTTAATTGATTTTTTCATTTTTATTTCGTTGTTTGAATATCAGTTTTTAATCAATCAATGTAGCTTATACGAACTCTGTAAACTTAATAAAAAAATCCCAGATATTAGTTAAATTATCGTCATTTTTTATATTTGATATTTTTATTAGTTTAATTTCAAAGTTGGTTAGAAATCAACTTATATTATTAAAAAATATGTTTTTTAATAAATGCTTGTATTTTTTTCTTTCATAAATAATTGCTTTTAAGACCATTTAAAAGATATTGTTAAAGTTGAAGTGCAAAATAATTTTGAAATACTTTTTTTCAAATTCTTTTTTATATTTATTGTATATATTAAAATAATATTTATTCATGGATCATAAAAATTATTTTGTGAATCAAAAATACTTTAAGATTTTCTTGTTTTAAATTTTTTATCGTAATCTATTCCATCACAAGTGAAAGAATTATTCCGCAAAGTTTCGAAGAATCTTTTAATTCTATTATTGAAATTTATACAAGAATAGTAATTAGAAAAATAATTTTCTCCTTTTTTATATCCAAGAATAACATATAAAGCTATAAAATTATATTTATAAACATGTAAACACTATAAAGACAACAATATAAAACTTATCACAACATAGTAAATTTAATAAATAATTAACAGAATCATCAAGACACAACTATTAAACTTATATGTTTATCTCTGATCACATAAATCTGAGAATTTAAACACTTATAGGGAGTTTATTACACAAGTACGTGTAAAATAAACGTATGTTGAATAGTTAACAAGCGAAGAGGCACTAGAAACTAGTAATAAGAGGTGAAACAATTTAGATAAAGCTCTCCGATAAATATACAAAGGCTTTGGTTATAATGTAAACTTTGAGGTTATAGCTATAAACGGAAAATGTTTCAGATAACATTTAAGTTAACCGCATAAAATAATATTCAATATTTATAATTTAATACAGTTTTTTTTATAAAAAAAAACATTTTTTTTTCTTTCCGCAGTGTTTTGTTTTGTCAACAAAGCATATTCACTTCACATAAATTAACATTTTTCTGGGAAAAATATATTTATTATTCATTAAAGAACATATTTATGAAAATATTTTTAAATATAAACAGTTCATTTCTTTCCGCATTTGATAATATATAAATATTTATTATATATTCGTATTTTAGTTTTATTTTAATATTATAAGTTATGTTTATAAATTGATAGTAAATATAAATACATGCATTTTGGTTTTTGGTTAGGGTAAATAGTTTGCAATTTTTTATTTAATTGTTAGAGGTAAAATGTTTTTTTCTTTTTATTGAGATTTTGGGCAGTGTATTAGTTGTTATTCCAGTCAAACTTAATAAAGCTTAAAGATTTTTTAAAACATTTTACTTTTGAAATAATTTGTAGTGTTTTAATTAATAGTGGCTCAAAATGAAACTCGTACATGTCGTTAATATAAAATTTATTTATTTATATTAAATATTCTCACAATTTAAGTATTTTTTAGAAAATTGTTAGATTTATAATAATGTTAGCAGTGAAAATATGATTTTCTTTATATATCTAAAGCACTTAGAAATGTTAAATTGTACTCAGGAGTTAGAAAAATAATTAATAAAAGCAAGTCTACAGTGCAAAACATAAAAAAAGATATACAGAATGGAATGAGATACCTAATAAATCAAAATAAATTGAAAAAATGTTTGCCAATCGTAATAAAAATTGTACTATCCAAAAATAAAAAAAATTCAAAGATATTAGCATCACAACTAGTAAAAATAGCTGGAGAATATTAAAGAATAGCTACTTGTGCTAACATTAGAAATTTCATATTCGAGCAATAGGTAGAAAAATANTTTAGTTTATTAAACTAAAATTACCAAGTAAATTAGTTTTAAAGAAAGAAATTTTGGAATATCTGCGTACGCACAACTGCCACCATATTGCACTCTATCTAACTCTTTCATTTTCCATTCCTTTCTTTTATAACTTACCTTTTTTATAAAAAGTTTCACTTTAAAACCCATAAAACTAAAAACTCGTATACTTATGACTTTTTTCCTTTGAGATTACAGTATAAAAAATAAATATAAAAATATTTTATTCAGTTTCTTTGAACATGATATAAAATTTGTACTCATAACGATGTGTTTATATATTTTTGTTAAAAAATCATAATTATATTTACATTTTTCATTGGTTCAATCAAATATATATTAAAGTACATTGATTAGTAATTAGATTTACATTTAAACAGTGGCGACTCGTGTCTGCAATCTATTATAATAATTGATAATTGAGTCGTAACTGCATATTAATATTTATAAACAAAATAAGTAGTTAATTATAATTTCAAAATGGCGGTATTTCCTGGATAATTATTTATTTACATAAAAACAAGGAAAATTTAAAACAATTAAGCAAGTTTCACATAAACTGTAACCTTGAAACTAATAATTTAGCAAATAATTTTGTTATTCCTCATACGAAGCAATAAACTTAACTTGCTGGCATTTGATTTATATAGTTAATGGGGGTTCCCAACAGGGACCAAATACAGGAATTATCCTGTTGGATAAGTACAAATTGTAAATAAAGTTAAATTCAGGGCTACGTTAAAATTATATCACATGTAGGTATATTTTGAATTTTGTATAAATCAGCATTTCCTATTTCTGCTTTATGTTTGTCAGGGTGAATTAGTACATAACCTATATTTTATGTTTGTTTTAAATCAAATTATATTGTTTAAATGTTAATTTGATATTTTATCTGACATACATAAATATTTTTAACATTTAAAGTTGTTATCTATTTCATGTGAGAGTTGTTTTATTTTACTAAAAGTTAAACTTTTATCAAAACTGTCATTCAAGTTAGTTTAAACTAAGTTTATTTTGTATTTGATCTAAAAAAACTTGTTATCTTTTAAATTTTTAATTAAAAATAGTTTAAATACATGCAGTAATTAAAAAAAGTGAAATTTAAATTTTGTGAAATGAATTATAAATGAAATAAATAAGTTAAATACTATTAAATTACTGAAACTTTGGTTTTGAAGCAGTAAATATTAGCTTTAAATATTAAAGCTACCTAAAATAGTAAAATAAACTATTTTAAAGTAAAATAAATTACTTCGAGATAAAATATTAATAATTTTGTTGTTTTAACATTAATTTATTAATAAAATGTTTACCTTAAATTTAATCAAAATTACACTTAAAATTATTTAACAACAAAGTAATAATATAACATTTCATGCATTTAAATAAATATATATTTAATATTTTGGTCCATACTTTATATTTTGTATGTTTTCTGTTTAATTGGCAGTTTAAGAACTAGTTAAAGTTTACTTTACACTTACACTAATTAAGTAAAAACAAGAATATAAACAACACTTGTTATTTTATGTCCGCATATGAATTAACTGTACACTTTGGTTTGCCTGAAATAGATGAATATCTGAAACAAAACAAAATGTTTTAGCAACAAACCTACTTTGAAGAATATATATTTGTTTTTTTTTTTTTTTTT
>NEEE01001582.1:24511-34519 GCA_002278615.1 Pogonus chalceus
TTACGCTTGATGTTTTTTCCAAAACTCCGTGAAGGATAACTCAAAAACTTTTTGATTAATCTCGCTGAAATTTTTTACATTTTTCAAAAACTACTATAATTTGAAATTAAACCAAAAATATATATTTTTAAAGCAAAAATTCTTGAAAAAATCGAACGTAAAAACTTTGAGCGTTTCTTTTTTTCTCAATCCACCCCAATTAGCAACTCGCGCTCCGTTCATCCAGGAAAACATTGATAAAACTCCTCCATTAAAAAAAAAAAAATTTTATCTTCAAATTTAATGTTTTAAAAGTATTTCCTACGCTAAACTAATAATTATAATATTTCAGGACAATAACAATCAAAACATGGAAAATGGAAAAGAACAAGATATAATAACTGAAAGTAAAATATATTCAGAAGAAATAAAAATAAATAATGAAGCAGAATATAAATTAACAGAAGAAATAAACGATAATTTATTAAATATACATGAAACACATACCGAAAATATAAAATTAGAAGAAGAAATAAAGAAAAACTCATGGAATGATAATTATAAACAAGATCTTGATAATATCCCAATAGAACAAGAGCAATATACTTACGAAGGAGCTATTCAAGGATACCGTACCCGAGTTATATCAAAAACAAATCTATCCTTCGATAAAAAACCCGAAAAAACTGAAACAAACAATGATATAGTCCCTAAGGGAAGTATCCTGAAACGTAAAGAATTATTCGAAAATGATAAATTATACGAATTAAGTCATTTCGAATCGACTACTTCCCGAAGATTATCCGACGATTTTGTCCATTCACAGAGTTTAAAAGAACGTTTATTAAGTTTAGAAAAATATACTGAGCAACCATTGATCACAAACGGAGATAAAATTCCCGATAATTCAGATGTTAAAAATAATAATACATCGAAATTAAGTCCAGAACAATTGGTCCGCAATCGTGTTTCAATGTTTAATAATGTTACAACAACAGAAAATGACGATAAAATTAAATTAAAATCTGTGATATGCCCGAACTGGTCCAATAAATCAACATCGGAGAGATTTTCTAGCCCGGAACCAGAAGAATTTATAACAAAAACGGAAGATTTTCATCATCGCTCACTTGACAATTTAACTGATACAACAAATGAAAGTATTCCTTTAGAACGACATCAAAGTTTAGAAGGATTAGAATATTGTCATAGTAATTATCCAGCGTCGAATTCATCCACTGAATTATTAGTTTTATCTTCGCAATATGGTGATACTGATCGGGAGGATTCTGGGATTCATACAGCAGATGTATCATGCTCTGTAAGTCAAGCTGATGAACCAGTCGAAGATCAAGAACTTCCTGTATCTGTAAACGCAGATAAACCAATTATAGACCCCCAACAATCAACTTGTGCAAGCTCGCAAAGCGAGGAAGATTCTGGGGTAGACAGCAGTGCTCCAATTATGTCACCATTATCTGAAAATATCGACTACCCCACCACCGCCAACACCCCAATATACCCGATTAATCAAATAAGCTTCGATGATGTCTTCTCCGGGGATAACTTTCCACTTGGAGCTCCGGTAACTGCTTTAGAACCGCCGAAGGAAAAACCACCACCTCCACCAGTTCCTGACCAAGACGCCGAAGATTCTGAATTAAAACGTTTAAACTCTACCAAAAGAATTAAAAATGAAATGAGAATTAAACGTTCTAGTTTCTTAGGGATTGATCCTGAAGATCAAACAGAAATTGACGCTGTTGAGGCTTCAATTCGGAAGCCTCCTGATATTAACAGTTTCTTACAAAAGGAATCTCGTTTGGAGAAACAATTGTATAAAAAAACTCAAAGTAGTTACAGCGAAGCTGGAGATAGTCAAGATTCTGGGGTTGAACTCGAAAGGGGCCGCCTTTCGAGTGATACTTGGTGTAGTAGTTTACCGGACAGCGCTGGAGGACCGGCTATTGTCCATAGCCGACAGAATAGCGAGGTAAAATAATATTAAAAATTGCATTTCTTATCTGTTATCCTGCATTAATTTGAAATTTCAGCCTTGCACTACAAATAGTTTAACATCAGATGAAGATGAAATAACAAAAAAAGAACGCGAAATTATAGAACTAGTTGAAAAGGAAGAAAAATGGAAAAATGAATTTTCTAATAATACTTATAGCAATAATAATAATATTAAAATAGAACAAAATCATTTGGATATTAATAAAAACGGTGAACATATTAATAAACGCGAGGTAATTTATATAAATTAATAATTAATTTAAAATAATTTCATTTAATGTTATATTGTAGCCAATTGTTGCTGATTTTACTAACGTAGAAGATGATGAACATTCTGAGGTAATTACAATTTTATAAATAAATAAACGTTTTGTTTAATAACTATTTGAATTTTGAAGGTATTAAGAGTTGAACATGAATTATTGCAACTTGAAAGAGAAGAACGTGAGCGTCAAAGAGAAAATCAACTTTTTCGGGAAAGTAGAGCACGTTTACAAGCTAAAACATGTTTGAAAAATAAACGTTTATCCCTTGAAGATATTAGTGGTACAATGCCGCAAACTCATTACCCTAATATGTATCAAACAGACGGCATGGATTATAGAAAATCAATGCCGGAATTACAACGCGATGATTATAGAAAATCTATGCCGGAGTTACAAATGCCAGGTTTTAATCCCCGGGTACAATCTAGTGTAATTTCGCGTTCCGCGCACGTCTCTCCGATTAAACATCCACGTCCACCTCCGCGAGAGCCCTACGAACGCGATTTTATTAGAAAACCCAATGTTGAGGAAGAATTATTCCAGCATACTCCACCGGGAGGTAAGGCACCTCACCCAATGAGTCGTCACTCATTGCAGGTTTTGAGCGCTGCTCCAAGATCCCGGCTTGTTCCCCAAGATAATTGGATTCATCCTAAATCAGCGGGCGCAGAGACTAAAGAAAAATATAATTATAATCAACATTGGCTGATTCAGGTATGAAATTTATCTTAAATATTACACCCTTTAATTTAATCTAATGCCCCAGAGATTTATTAATTTTGAATTAATTACAATTTATTAAATAAGTTTCAATAATGTTTTATTTTCTAAACTGTCCATAAAGTAATTATATTTTATGCCAAAAACATTAATTAATTGTAATTTTAACTAAAGTAGGTAAAAACTGTAAGTTTGAACTTCTTAAAAGAAATTNAATCCCCGAGACATAAAGGACAAACATTTTCTGTACGAGTTTTATTTTGATCTATTGTTATTAATGTACCAAAAATATATTATTATAATCCTGCATTAATAATTTAAATTCTATAAAAAGATTTCATCTTCCTAGAAGCTTTAGTCAAAACAAAAATACAATTAAATAAAAGTATTTTTCCAAGACAAAGAGGACTTAAATTTACTGTATGAGTTTAACTTTGAGCTACAATTATTAACGTTGTAAAAATAAATTATTATAATCCTTAATTAATTGATAAGGTTTATTGATAAACTTGAACTCATTTAGTTAAAAATTAAAAAATTGTCTAACAACTAATTAACAGATTTATCCAAAAATAATTCTTAATATTTAAAATCTGATTTGAGAAATAAAATAATAAGTAGTTAACGGGCTTAAGTCAAACTTTTAAGATTCTTTTTTAGATTTTTATGAAGTATTTTAAATAAGTTTTGCAATTTTTAGGAAGCAGAACAACGTAGATTAAGCGAACAACCAAAATACACAGCCCCACCGCCGCATGTTCAAAATTGGAAGCTGACTAAATCTGAAAAACATTTACCAGATTCTATAATTCAGACTTTAACCCAAAGAGTTCAAAATAAAATAAATTTATCGGAGAGAAATTTATTAAACAGACGGTAAAAACTTAATCAAACAATAAAAAAAAAGGAAATTTTAATTATTTTATCTTATAAACAGGATGGAAAACGTTCCAAACCATTACGGGGCGCACTCACCCCATTCAATGGGGCACGCCTTACCTATTCATCACCCACACTTAATGATGGAAGAAACTCAAGATAAAATGTTAAGTGTTAGCGGTAAAAAGAAATGTTCTTACTGCGGTAATGAATTAGGTAAATAATTCGATATATTTCGCGAGATAATCTCCTAATGGATGAATTAATTTTATAGGACGAGGTGCAGCTATGATAATTGAAAGCTTATGTTTATTTTACCACATGGACTGTTTCAAATGTTGCGTATGTCATGTACAACTCGGCGATGGTCTAATGGGAACCGATGTTCGAGTTCGAAATAATAAATTACATTGTCATAATTGTTATTCGAGCGACGATGGAGTTAAATTCAGTTGTGTTTAAATTATGTATATATATTTGTACAGAAATTAATTGTGTATTTATATCATATATATCAAAATATCTATTTCATTCGAATAGATATAATACAAATATTAAAACTTATTAATGATTTATATATATTTACATGTAGAATCTTTGTAAATTAATATATAAGAATAAATATAATTTTATTGTAATGCATTTTGTTATATATAAATATGTAGAAATGTATAGTGGAAAGGTAATGTTATTTATTGTACATGATTCATTAAATTAGATTTTATTTTCTATGTATAGTTTTATTTAAATTAACCTAAACTGTACAGACATTAACCCTACTTTATTTACAAATTAAAAATAAGTTAAAGTGGGTGTGAAAGCAACGAAATATAAGTTATAAATAAGTTGGAATAAAGCAAGAAATATCTAAAAATATAATCGTTGAATGATATTTAAAAAATAATAAAATGTCAGCATTATTATCTTTTACGCGGCAGTTTACAGGGTGCGCTGAAGTCTATCGTTTAGGAAGATCTGCATTTGTAAAATACTCTATATTAAAAAATCTACCTGTTAAATTAAACCATAAAAATAATTTTGAATACATCACCCGTAGATATTACAATAATACAAGTGTAATTATGACAAAATTCGCGTATCCAGAACCACGTGAAGAAGAAACGAAAGATATATACCATGGTGTTGAGGTTAGAATTCTATTTAACATAAAATTGTTTGCCGTATGTTCATATAAAACATTGATTTTAAATAATAATTTATGTTTCCCTTCGCAGGTATTAGACCCGTACAGATGGATGGAAGATCCGGAAAATGCTGATGTTAAAAAATTTGTTCAAGACCAGAATGAAATATCTGGCCCTTATTTAAATGCATTCGCTGATAGGGAAAGAATTAGTTCTACTTTAAGAAATATGTGGAATTACCCGAAATATTCGTGTCCCTACCGGCATGGGAAACGTTATTTTTTTTATAAAAACTCAGGACTACAAAATCAAAGCATTTTATATGTTCAGGATTCATTAGATGCTGAACCAAAAGTCTTTTTAGATCCAAACACTTTGTCATCTGATGGTACAGTTTCTTTATCAACTACGAAATTTTCTGAAGATGGTAATGTCTTCGCCTATGGCTTAAGTACCAGCGGTTCGGATTGGATTACTATTCACTTTAAAAACGTAGAGACAGGTAATTATTTTTACGTACCTTTATTTGATTTTCGAACTTTTGCCATTTTTTATTGTTACACACTTTTAACTTATAAAACTGAATCAGTTGTTATGTACAAAGTTCATATAAGTTATTGTAATATTACACCTATTTCTATGAGTAACATTTATTTATTAAACCGTAATGTAAAATATTTATTTAAAAAATTTTGCATTATTTTTACGATAATTGTCATAGTTTTCTATTTGAAGCAATTTATGAATATGATATATTACCGCTGGTGTATTAAGAAGCTCAAAATAAAACTCGTACATTTATATATTTATATTTTTACTCTTGTTGACTGTACACCTATTTTATTTATTCTTTTTTCTTACAACAGAAATGCGCGCTATTTCTAATATTTAGTTAAAACAGCGACAAAATAAAACTCGTACATTATTATATTTATATTTCTACACTTATTGACTGTACACCTATTTTATTTATTATTTCTTATAGCAGAAATGCGCGCTATTTCTTATATTTAATGAAAACAGCGACAAAATAAAACTCATACCTTTTTCAAATTATGTTTTGTATTTAAATTTAAATGTTTTTAAAAGCTTCTTTGAGATTTTAAATGTATAATAAGAATTTTTTTGAAATATTTTCTTGCTTTGCATTATTATAAAACAAAGCTTTAGTTTAATGTAAATAATTTAAATTGTGATAATAAGAAAATTCTTAATATTTTGGAAGATAATTCGAACTTTTGTTTTTTTTTTTATTATTATAGGCAAAGATTACGATGAAGTATTAAAAAAAGTTAAATACTCTTCAATTGCTTGGACTCATGATAATAAAGGAATTTTTTACGGTGTATGTATATAAATATAATTCATGTAAAATAAGGGTAATAAATAAATCAATATAACATTTCAGAGATATTTAGATGAATGTTTCAAAGGTTGTGGAACAGAAACCGAACAAAACCACAACCAAAAGTTATTTTACCATCGTATAGGAACCGACCAAGATACTGATGTATGCGTTGCAGATTTCCCTGAAGAACCCGAATACCGAATGTAAAACATATTTAAATGTACCGTAAATTCAGTAATACATATCATTTATTCTAGTGGTGCTGAAGTTAGCGACTGTGGAAAATGGTTAATTCTAACGCCTATTAAAAGTTGTAAAAATAATTTAATATACGTAGGTAATTTAGAAGAAATTAAAGAAATTACTGGTAAAATTTCGTTAACACCAATAGTTAATAAGTTAGAAGCCGATTACGAAGTAAGTTTTGTCAATTTTTTATCAAAATAATTATTAATTTAATTTATTTTTTTAGTATGTTACAAATTTAGATAAGTTAGCTGTATTTCGTACGAATAAAAATGCGCCAAATTATCGACTTGTACTCATAGATTTAAATGATCCGGAGGAGAGTAAATGGAAAAATTTAATTGACGAACATCCAAGCCATGTCTTAGACTGGGCTTATCCTATAAATCAAGATAAACTCATCGTTTGTTATATTCAAGATGTTAAAAACGTTCTATGCTTGCATAGCATTACAACAGGCGATAAAATATATACGTTCCCTCTGGATATGGGAACTATTACAGGATTTTCTGGAAAAAAACATTACAATGAATGTTATTATTTCTTTACATCGTTCGTCAATCCTGGTGTTATTTATAAAATTGATTTTACTGGTGGAGATTACACTCCTAAAGTATTTATTTATAATAAATTAAATTATTTGTATAATTAATTAATTTATTTTATAGGTGTTCCGTCAAATTTCTTTACCAGATTTTGATCCAAGCAAATTTCAAACACACCAAGTTTTTTACCCAAGTAAAGATGGTACTCAAATTCCGATGTTTTTAGTATCAAAAGCTGTAATATCTCCCCAAAAATTAATTAATATAATCGATTAATTAATTGATTGTGTTTTCAGGGTATTAAAAATGATCCAAACCGAGCGTGCTTATTATACGGTTATGGTGGTTTTAATATTAGCATTCAACCAACATTTAGTCTAATGCGTTTGATGTTTATTAATCACTTTGATGGACTTCTAGCTGTTCCAAATATTCGCGGGGGAGGGTATGTTATTTTAAATTAATTATTTCATTTGGTTTAAATGTATTTTTTAAAGGGAGTACGGTGAAAAGTGGCACAACGCCGGCCGGTTTTTGAATAAACAAAATGTATTCGACGATTTTCAATTTGCGGCGAAATATCTAATTGAAAATGGTTATACTCAGAAAGAAAAACTTGCGATTCAGGGTGGCTCAAATGGGGGATTATTAGTTGCGGCTTGTACTAATCAAGCGCCTGAATTATTTGGGGCAGCCGTCGCCCAAGTGGGGTACGTTTTCTCATAATACGTTAATAAAATTATTTATTTAATTTTTGGTGTTTTTATTTTAGTTTGTTCGATATGTTAAGATTCCATAAGTTCACAATAGGACATGCTTGGGTTTCTGATTATGGTAGTTCAGAGGAAGAAGTGCATTTTAAAAATTTGATGTCTTATTCACCGTTGCATAATGTCGAACCACGAGGTATTTTTACAAGTCTACAAGTAATTGAAAAAAGTTTTTATATTGATAAATTTATAGATGATTGCCAATACCCATCAACTCTGTTACTAACTGCTGATCACGACGACAGAGTAGTGCCTTCACATTCATTAAAATTCATCGCAACCCTTCAAAAGAAGATTGGACGCCGTCCAGAACAAACTAATCCACTAATTATAAGAGTTGAAACTAAGGCTGGACATGGTTCCGGTAAACCAACAAGTAAAGTTGTACGTATTTTGAACAAAACATAAACAAGTAAAATAAATATTAATCAAATTTTTTTTATATATAATTTCAGATCGATGAAGCTGTTGATATATTATGTTTTATTGGATTATCATTGGGCTTAAAATTCCAGTCAAACAACTAACATTATAAATATAATGTTTTTTTTTTTTTTTATGATTTGAGTATAATTTCAAGTTTGATTATTTTTTGAGCATACATGCAACTGATATAATTAAAACAAAAAAAAAAAAATAATTGCTCAAACTAATTAAAAATACGTATTTTCTATTGATTATAATAATTAATAATATCAGAATATGTTTGAATATGAGACAAATATTTTCTTGATGTAATATCAGTATTTTTTTGAAAATAAATCTTTTCATTATTTTCATAATTGTTTTATTTACCTTACAAAGAAAATTTTATTCATATATTACAAAATTCATTATTATGGGAAAAATATTGTTTCTATGTAGGAATAAACAATAAAAATTAAAATATGAGTTTTACTGTAGATTTTAAAAAAACATTTTTTCTATTTGAATATATTTGTATATATTAATAAATCTGTTTATTTTAAAATTTATAAAGGAAATTATTTCTATTTGAATATTTAAATCAAAACAAACAATTTTTTATTTTAAAATTTAATTATTTCAATAATTTATTTAATGCATATGTTTTCCTTTACTAAGCCTTAATCTTATTAATTTAATATTAAGAAATATCTTTCAAATTTTTATGAAATTAAATGCTAGGGATGAAAAAAAAAACAGTAATGCAATTAGAAATGTAAATTGCATGTGCAGAAAACAAGGAAAGCTGCATTTGTAGTATAGCGTCGCCGGGAAGCGACGGTAGGAAAGAGAAACGCAATGTGAGCGTCGCGACGCCAGTGCTAAGCGTCTCTTGCTATTGCAATGGCTGGTTCCCGGCTTCGATATTGTATAATAATATTTGTATCATTCTAAGTGTTAAATAAAATAGTGTTTGTTATAAAAATGTGAATTTAAAAAATATGTAATTTAATAAATTAATTTAATTTCAACAATTGTTACAAGGTAATTATTGTAATTAATAGATTTATTATGATCGTGTCGTGTGATCATTTATTATTGTCAGAAATATACGTTCACAATTTACACGTGGGGTAGTTTTTATCGATTTTACAATAAAACTTGCGCTGTACTATTCATTTTAAAATAATTATGTTTAATATTTTATCGTGTTTATGTGTTTTATTTTGTGATGTCAATGGTGATTTATTGAGCGTTCGGGAGATTGTAAACCGCGTTTTAAGGAATCAGACAAGAGTCTCTTAGGGCGTAGATGTGATAGAACGGGCGCGCTGGGGTTACCGTGGAAACAGGCCCCGGATAAAACGAGACACTTTCAATATAATGTAAGAGGGGTTGATTTGCATTCCAACTATTAGGTCTAGGTCATACTATGATAAATACATCAATGTTTTCATGCATTGTTTTACATTTATTATTTATTAATATCATTTATATTTACTTTTACTGTTAATAAATAAATATTTAACTTATATATTTATTGACCTGCCATGCAATATACATATATTTATCTATTTTTAAATATTGTTTTGTAATTTAAGATATATTCAACAAGTTCAAATAAACAAAAAAAAATCATTAATAAATCATATTATAAAAGTGAAATAACAATTATATAAATATAAT
>NEEE01001631.1:11520-25338 GCA_002278615.1 Pogonus chalceus
TATTAAAAAATCTAATTTCGAATAAATCCATAGAAAAATGTAAAGAATCAAAGGTAATTTTGAATACAATTTTAGGTTAGAATCATAAAAAAAAATAAATATACCGTTGAAGAAACAAATTGAAATAAATATAATCTAATAAAAAAATAATAAATTGCAATAAAATACTTGTATGTTCCTAATTGACTTACTGATAGATATCTAGTATTTTCACCTTAAAGTAATAATTTGAAGTAGTTTAATATTGAACAAATATTTACCATTATAAAAAATAAATGATTGGTTAATAAAAAATATTCATGTTTATAATAAATAAAATTTTTTAAATATCAATGTTAACTATATTTGCGTGACTATGTTCATTTCATTTTAATTTTTACTTATTGCTCGTTAAGTTTGTTAATATTTATTATAATGCAATTATCGGTTTACAAAAACATGTACTTTTCTGATTAATTGAATTGTTTATTTATATTTAATTCTGTTTATGATATAAATTATATAGGAAAAAACATCTATTTAAAATTACTCATACATTAAGAGAAATATAATAAAATTTTATATACGGGTAGTATTATGTTTCATTTTAAAATATATATTTGTCATTTGTTTATTTAAAAAAATTGATATTTTATCATGTGTATGAAACTCAAAAAAATGTTTTGAAGAACCTTGAACAGTAAAGAATATGTTACTAGAGCAGCAGAGGTGATCATTCATTTTAATGTATGGATGTACGTGAGTAAGACTGCAGATTTCAAATTATTTGCTCAATTAGACGTATACTACCTCTGCTGTATTCAAGGTCCTTCAAAATATAATTTTAGAAAATTATGTTGTGAATAAACTCTTAGCAATTGGAAGAAGGATAGAAAAGACAGAGTTTCTTTACTGGACTTTACTGTGATTTTACTATGAATACAAGGTAAAATATAGAATTATTTTAAATTTATTTGAGACAAATAATACTTAATATTTTTTTATTATTTATTATATTGTTAATAAAATTTGATCCATGAAGGACAAGATCAGTCGCGAAAAAATAAATGAAAGATAAATAATGAGAATGGGTCATTATTCGTTAAACAAAGTAAATAACTTCCATGATAGACAAAATTTCGCTTCTGAAGTTACTTAAGACAGGTTGAAGATTGATTAAATATCGATCTTACAAAAAATCAGCTTCTTTTTCTTTTTTATCTTTTCTATCCAATATTTTTATAAAATTTAAACAGTATATATAGTAAAAATGTAGTCCTTAGTTTTCGTTACTTTATGTAGTAAAGTAATTGTTTGTTTTTATTGAGCTGAATTTTTTGATTAACTTGTAGATTCTTTTAAATTTTATTTTGTATATAATAGCTATTTGTGTATTAAGAGCGCAAAGTGGGACATTGTCGATTGAGAGGTTGTTCTCTCGAAATCGTCAATGTCCATTTGCGCTCGAAACACACACAAGATTTTTTCTACAGTCGCCACAATGAGTTATCCACTATAACAAAAAAAAAATAAGTTTTACATAGCAGGAAATTTTGTTAGGTTATGTAATGTACCGACAGAGCAACCATATGTCAGATTGACTTGTGAAGGTAATAATACGGCAAGCGTTTTTTCTAGAGCGGTAAAGTAACATTTTGCGCTGACAAAAGAGAGCGCAAAATGCCTACTTTGTATATCGACTGTAGAAAAACATATTTATTAACTGTACATTTAGTTAAAAAAGTACAATATTAAGTAATATTTACTTGTATAAAAGTACGAATAAAAATTATATATAACTATAATGACAGTTATTTTCTGAGAAATCAACTGAATTTAATATAAAAGAGTTTTATTGCTTAAAGAAATAAATTTAATATAATTAAAACAAATAAGTCAATTAGACATTTTAAAAATTCATTCTAATTGTTAAGATATAATTTTAAGTTTTGCAAGAGATTTAATATAAAATGTATGTTTTTAGATAAATTAAAATTGGTTTGCATTTATTGAACATAATATAATGTATGCAAATATTAACATAAGAAAATCTATAAATAAAATATCAATAAATAATTAATAGAATATTCATAAATAAAAATCTGTTATTTAAAATATCTGACATAGAAATAATAAACATCGTGAAGTAATATAACAACATCTATCAAACATACATATCTATTTAAATAAAATAAGTATAAGCACCTACATATATCTATCTATTTATATGGATGTATGTATGTATGTATGTATACATATATAATGTGTGAATAAACTCGTCAAGCATTTGCGTGTGTAAGTTTGTATACATATGCATATATTTATATGTAATATGTAAGTGTTGTGTGAATGTTATCTGACATTTACGCGCTCAATGTCTAGGATAGCATAGTGTTCTCAGCTCAGCGCATAGTGTTATGTAGGACAGTTCAAAATGGTGGACGAAATTACAACGCCAAACAATGCTGCATTCTGCACCTCAGTAACATATCTCTCTCACATTTTCACGAAAGTGGATTAGGTTATCTGGCCATATTTTATTAGAAAACGTTTTTAAATTCGTACAAAATGCAAAACACTTTTCATGCTTATTCTATTTTTAGAAATTATATTCTCTTTATAATAACTACTTAAAGTGTACTTCTTAATTTGGAACATATTTTTTTAATTGCCTTGTTTAAAACATAGTTGGTAGTAAACTATTATTTCTAATTTATATTCACAAAACAATATACATATGTGTATTTTAAAATATTTTTATCTTAGAAGTAAATATGTAAAGTAAAATAATTTGAAAAGAAAAATTTTAAGGTTATAGAATATATTAATGAAAATAATTTATCTTCTTATTATTATGTTTTTTAACAAATTATTAAAACAATATTTTTTTTAAAGAATACTATTGTTAAGATATGTGATTAAAGATAAACTCCTTTAGAATTACAATAGTTAAATATATGAAAATTATTTTGTTTTTTACTTCTAATCTAATATTCGGTATTTTAATTGAGCACTTACTGTTTTAATTTTAGAAGTAGTTTTGATGACTATTTTAATATTATTATATTTACTAAGTTTTACCGAGAACCGACAGGTATTTCCATGTAGTTTATCAGGAATTAAATTTAAATAATTGGAACCAAGAAAGAATGATGCTTTAGATAATTTTATATATGTATGTATATTTATTATATTAGCAATCCAACAATCAGGGCCGTAACTAGATTTTTGTGGGACCTAGGCAAGACTTCCAAACTGCCCCCCGCCCTTAATATATACCATGCATATACGATAGTTCTGAAGCTCCTGTTCTTTCATTTTTTTAAAATTTTGGTAAAAGTTTTAATAAATAAACACAAAATAATTATTCTTTCAATTGTTTTTGTCCATTATTTAAATTTTATTTTATATTTATGAAAAAAAAAAAAACAATATATTAAAACATAATATATTTATTTAAATTGTAATTTTCTCCCTTTTTTCCGCAAATTCATCAGTTAAATCATTAAGAAAATAGCTGAAATGAAGTTTTTTTTGAGGCCCTTTTGGGCCCCCTCTTCTTGGGCAAGTGCCCCTGCCTAGTAACGGCACTGGTAACAATAGCAAAACAATTGGCTTTTTAAGTTAAAATCAAATCTGAAATAAAAAATCATCCTTAAAATATAAATCGACAAGTCATTTTTGATAAAATAATTCTTATTTTAATAAATGCAATTCGGTAAAAGTGCTATTGGCTTATTCTTTTTTCTATCTTTGTTTTTTTTTTATACTAGAAATGTTTAACTTTAGAGAAAGTAAAATATGATGAATTTAATAAAAATGCAGTAACTAGAAAATACTTTAGCAATTCTCTCTCACACAAAAAGAAAAATATTGAAAAATTAAGTTTACTTATAGGTGAAAACTACCAAATGTCCGGAATCAGCGCTAATAGTTTTTATATAATATTGATAAATAATACTAGAGAAATATATTTTATTAAAATGTAAAAGTGCAAAGAATTACAATTAAGTTTGTAAATCATTTTTTTTAGAAAGATATATGTTGTATTTATCTTAAAAACTATGATTACTAAAAAGAATAAAATAATGATAACTGATTGATAATATTATTTTGTTTCTTAATAATAATTATAAAACTGATGCAAATACAAAGGTNTCGACTGTAGAAAAACATATTTATTAACTGTACATTTAGTTAAAAAAGTACAATATTAAGTAATATTTACTTGTATAAAAGTACGAATAAAAATTATATATAACTATAATGACAGTTATTTTCTGAGAAATCAACTGAATTTAATATAAAAGAGTTTTATTGCTTAAAGAAATAAATTTAATATAATTAAAACAAATAAGTCAATTAGACATTTTAAAAATTCATTCTAATTGTTAAGATATAATTTTAAGTTTTGCAAGAGATTTAATATAAAATGTATGTTTTTAGATAAATTAAAATTGGTTTGCATTTATTGAACATAATATAATGTATGCAAATATTAACATAAGAAAATCTATAAATAAAATATCAATAAATAATTAATAGAATATTCATAAATAAAAATCTGTTATTTAAAATATCTGACATAGAAATAATAAACATCGTGAAGTAATATAACAACATCTATCAAACATACATATCTATTTAAATAAAATAAGTATAAGCACCTACATATATCTATCTATTTATATGGATGTATGTATGTATGTATGTATACATATATAATGTGTGAATAAACTCGTCAAGCATTTGCGTGTGTAAGTTTGTATACATATGCATATATTTATATGTAATATGTAAGTGTTGTGTGAATGTTATCTGACATTTACGCGCTCAATGTCTAGGATAGCATAGTGTTCTCAGCTCAGCGCATAGTGTTATGTAGGACAGTTCAAAATGGTGGACGAAATTACAACGCCAAACAATGCTGCATTCTGCACCTCAGTAACATATCTCTCTCACATTTTCACGAAAGTGGATTAGGTTATCTGGCCATATTTTATTAGAAAACGTTTTTAAATTCGTACAAAATGCAAAACACTTTTCATGCTTATTCTATTTTTAGAAATTATATTCTCTTTATAATAACTACTTAAAGTGTACTTCTTAATTTGGAACATATTTTTTTAATTGCCTTGTTTAAAACATAGTTGGTAGTAAACTATTATTTCTAATTTATATTCACAAAACAATATACATATGTGTATTTTAAAATATTTTTATCTTAGAAGTAAATATGTAAAGTAAAATAATTTGAAAAGAAAAATTTTAAGGTTATAGAATATATTAATGAAAATAATTTATCTTCTTATTATTATGTTTTTTAACAAATTATTAAAACAATATTTTTTTTAAAGAATACTATTGTTAAGATATGTGATTAAAGATAAACTCCTTTAGAATTACAATAGTTAAATATATGAAAATTATTTTGTTTTTTACTTCTAATCTAATATTCGGTATTTTAATTGAGCACTTACTGTTTTAATTTTAGAAGTAGTTTTGATGACTATTTTAATATTATTATATTTACTAAGTTTTACCGAGAACCGACAGGTATTTCCATGTAGTTTATCAGGAATTAAATTTAAATAATTGGAACCAAGAAAGAATGATGCTTTAGATAATTTTATATATGTATGTATATTTATTATATTAGCAATCCAACAATCAGGGCCGTAACTAGATTTTTGTGGGACCTAGGCAAGACTTCCAAACTGCCCCCCGCCCTTAATATATACCATGCATATACGATAGTTCTGAAGCTCCTGTTCTTTCATTTTTTTAAAATTTTGGTAAAAGTTTTAATAAATAAACACAAAATAATTATTCTTTCAATTGTTTTTGTCCATTATTTAAATTTTATTTTATATTTATGAAAAAAAAAAAAACAATATATTAAAACATAATATATTTATTTAAATTGTAATTTTCTCCCTTTTTTCTGCAAATTCATCAGTTAAATCATTAAGAAAATAGCTGAAATGAAGTTTTTTTTGAGGCCCTTTTGGGCCCCCTCTTCTTGGGCAAGTGCCCCTGCCTAGTAACGGCACTGGTAACAATAGCAAAACAATTGGCTTTTTAAGTTAAAATCAAATCTGAAATAAAAAATCATCCTTAAAATATAAATCGACAAGTCATTTTTGATAAAATAATTCTTATTTTAATAAATGCAATTCGGTAAAAGTGCTATTGGCTTATTCTTTTTTCTATCTTTGTTTTTTTTTTATACTAGAAATGTTTAACTTTAGAGAAAGTAAAATATGATGAATTTAATAAAAATGCAGTAACTAGAAAATACTTTAGCAATTCTCTCTCACACAAAAAGAAAAATATTGAAAAATTAAGTTTACTTATAGGTGAAAACTACCAAATGTCCGGAATCAGCGCTAATAGTTTTTATATAATATTGATAAATAATACTAGAGAAATATATTTTATTAAAATGTAAAAGTGCAAAGAATTACAATTAAGTTTGTAAATCATTTTTTTTAGAAAGATATATGTTGTATTTATCTTAAAAACTATGATTACTAAAAAGAATAAAATAATGATAACTGATTGATAATATTATTTTGTTTCTTAATAATAATTATAAAACTGATGCAAATACAAAGGTAGCCTGCAGCTGTAAAAACGTGGCATAAATTATATTTGATAGAATTTTATTCAACATTATTTTTAAATTTTAATATGAAATCTAAAATTTTTCATGTTTCTTTAATTATATTGTAATTTAAGGATGTCCCAGCTTGACTAGGAATTATAGCTACCTTTGATTTTTAATACAAAATCTCAGTTATGCAAACTTTAAATGTTTTCGGCTTCTTAATTTTAGAAAAATGACACATACAGACTTGTCAAAGTATATTTTGTACTCACCGTGAAGTTTACCAATGATATCAATGTTAATTTTTTTCGACATCTTCATTAAGTTGCACAAGTACTGTTCTTTCTTTAAAACCTTCATTAAGTTTTTAAACATTTCATTAAAAAACCATTTCCCGTGATTTTCATTAAAATCGTAAGAGTCGTTTTTGAGAAACCGAGTATCTATTAGAATTGCTCGTTTAATTTTATAAGATATTTAAATTCAAATTTGTGTTAGTGAATTTATATAAAACTTTTCACAATTCTGATTATAAATTTTACACAGTTATATGTAATCAAAGATAAAAAACTTATTGATTTACAATATAAAGATGCTTGGAATATTTTTTGTTTAGATTTAACATTTTAAGTTCTTATATTTTATTCAAATTAGAAGCATTTCTTATTGATTTTAAGAGAAACTACTTATAATGAAGTCAAAATCTGTTTAAAGATTTTCAAACAATTTTTAACATTTGAATTATTAATATTCTTTTTGCATTTAAATAGAATTTTTTGAAAAAATCTTAGATTTTTTATGTACATATATTTTGTTTAAGTTTCAAATATATTCACAATTTATTAAGTTTTGTAAAAAATGAATATAATTAGGGCTTCACTCGACAGCGAGACTTTTCTCGTCTCGAAAAAGCGAGGCATATAGTTTTGAAAATATTTTAGGTGATATCCAGACCACTTATGGAGAGATTCGAGAGTCTCGTTTCTGGTCTCGTTGAACTTTTGTTCATAAAATTTTTACTAGAAACATAAAATCGTTACCACTCCAACAAGCATTTTTTTTTATTAAAAAAAGGGTCTGCTTTAAGTAACAATACAGTTAGTGAAATCTAACCATCTGTAAGATATATTGTATAATAATTTTGTCTTTCATAACATTTTCAAGTCAAAGGGAAAAAAGAGTTTAAAAAAATATATATGTTAATAAAAAAAAAAAATAACTTAAGATAGATTTTTTTATACATGTTGGCTCAAAATTTAAAAATTTCTTTATATCATAATTAATTTTTTGATTCCACAAAAAATAAGTAGCATTTACTTTGAACTTCGCTTTATTAATTAACGTCTTATAAACGTGTCCATTTAATTAACTTTATAAATTCAAAACAATAACAAATCTTATTTTTTGAAAAAGTAAAAAAAAAAAGGCGTGTTCTTAATAATTTTATCTGTTAAAAAGAAATGCATATTAGAACAAATACTGTAACATCTAACAGGAATTTTTAATTTGTATTCTCTTTTGTATAATGATTTAAAATACATTTTTTTAAATATTTATGCATTTATTAATTGCAAAAATTATATTATCTTTTTGCATAGAATGTCTTAGAATTAAGTTCTTATAATAACGATACAAGACAAGACGAGACGAAACAACTGGTAATAAGACGAGAACGAGACTGAAACGAGATCTATTTTTTTTCAAAATTAACTAGACTGAGACGAGATTTTTGAAAGTCTCGCCCTATCTGGTCTCGTGTGAAGCCCTATATATAATGTTTTATAATTTAAAAAGAGTATCAACAAATAAATAAAAATTTTAATTTAGGTAGCTGTATGCAAGACCTGAACAAAACAAAATAAGTTATTCAGATTTTTATAAAAAAAAATAATAATAATACAAAGCATGTTTGCATTTTGGAAAAAATATAATAAAAAACTGTTATAGTTACATTATGAACATAATATTTAAAAATAAAAAATATTAAATGTGAAATAACTGATAATGTTAAAATAATTTTCATAGTATTGTAAATCTGAAATATATCAATACTGGAATAATAAGTAAATAACTTGAGGATATATATTTTCTCGCAGCACCACTATTATAGTATTTTTCTTGCATTACACAACACCCAATAAGAATTCTATTACAAAATAAAGACAAATATGAAATAACAGCCCATTTATCTTTGTTTAGGTAATGTAAAAATAAGAAAGAACTATATGAGTAATATTTCAACTTATATTGGACTACTTTTATTTTTCTTTTCTATTATAGCTATAATATAAGTTTCAATACATTTTTTATTTTAAATTATAAAATATTTTAATACACTTTTCATGTTTTACATGTTAAGCAATTATTATTTGTTTTACATAACGGTAATATAACAGAAATTTTATATTTTATTTTATGCGTTTGTAAGCGGGTTTAGTAATTATAGCATGTTTCGGCTGCAATTGACAGACAATAAAATATTTTTTTGTTATAATATAACGCTATACTATTCAACAAAAAACATATAAATATTTATTCAAATATTTATTTGGACGTTTTCAAACATAATTATTTGGAAATGCGAGTTTATAAAACTACAAATACTAAAGTTTTAGGTTAGGTATCATAAAATTTAATTAAAACTTAAAATAAAAGTTTATTAAAGTATAAGTTGAAACATTTTATTATTGTTATTGTAAATTTGAACATTATTACACAATAACATTGGGATAGCGTGTTTTCAATTCAAAATGCATTAGGCGTTTAGTTTAAATCGATTTGAACTTGTAATACCACGTAGCAAAAACATTCTTAAAATGTATCATTGTGTATCTACGCATTAGCATTAATTCCTAATCACATCACATTCACATAATAGAAAAATGTCATCAATCATCTTTAAAAAACTATATTAATTAAATATTTTATGCATTACCAATAAGTATTTTAATTTTATTTAATTGTTTAAATAATCACTTCTTGATTTTTAAGTTTTATTCTTAATTTAAGAAATATTTTGGTCTTATATCTTGTATAAAGTTGTTGTTTATAGTTAGTGTTGAAATTAATTATATTAATTATTTATAAATTTTTGCATGTTTAGACAATTTTTAATAATTTGGAACTGCTTATCAATTTTCATATAAATTAGTTTTAATATCAACTGAAATGATATATTAATGTAGTAGCCTCTTATACATTATAGGTATTGTAGCAACAGTAAAGAAAAGACAGAAACTAAACTTTTTTGTCTATTCTTTTTCCACCTGCTACAACTATACTCACAGCGTTACTTTTTAAAATTTTGATCTGAAAGACCTTGAATCAATAGAGTTTACAATTTGAAGCGAGTTGTACAAGTAATATTTAGTAGGTAAATGTAAATTTTGATTCAAAAGGAATGATAACCTACTTCAAATACAAGAACTCATTTCTACTACCAATCGATTAGATTATACAAGTGAAAATTTTAAATATTTCGTTTATATGTGCCAGCATCTGCATATGTTACAAAAACAAAATCACAAAAGAAGGAAAAACTAATTAATTCCTGTAAATTTAAACGGACAGAGTCGCCTGATGGTCATTAACAAACAATGGCAAAGTACAGCTTATTTTTTCAAGAGTAAATAAAAAAATATTATTATTGATCTTTTTTATATTTTAAGTAGTACTCATGAATCTATCGGCCACGGAAGTCGCAATCAGTTGAAGAGTATACAATAACTATAATAGTGAATGTATATATTAACTGGAATTTACACATACACTAGCCAGAAAAAGTCTGCGTACACCAAGTAATGAGAAGTTTTTCCTTGGTAAAACAAACGTATGAAATGAATCTTTTTAATAAAATTATTGTATATGTATTCTATGTAATCTTAAGGGCTTAGAAGAAATAATTTAACAAATTTCAAATTCGTTATAACCGAAATAAAGCATTCTAAAAGAAAAAAGTCACAAAATTCCAGTAGAAAAAGTCTGCGTACAGTCGCGTAAATGGGGAATTTCCGGATTTTTTTTTTTGGTAATTACCTCCCCAAACTAAATTTTTGAATACGTAGTGTGTACATCAGTAACGCAAAGTACAACTTGAGCCCTAACCTCATTGTTTCTAATAATTTTATTAAAAAGTGACAAACATGGATACTAGAAGAAAAAAAAAATTCTATAAGTGAGCGTAAAATAATTAGAAACGTCTCATTACTTGGTGTACGCAGACTTTTTCTAGCTAGTGTAATCCTATTCAAAATTTTTAACAAAGCAATATTCGATAAGTTTGAAATCGATTAATGTTAAAAATCCTATTTAAAAAAATTGACCTATTTATATGTTGTTTTGAAGACGATAATAATTAATAATAAAAATAGGTAAAACTAGAATGCGATAAATATAAGGAATTATTCAAATTCAAAAAATATTTTACAATCAGTTTAATATCTATTATAAAAAATCTAACTGTATTTTATTTCTTAAATTACAAATTTTTTTTTTTTTTGTAATTTTGTACGGATGTTGCACATAATAATTGTTACTACTTGAAAATTTTTTTTATTGTAAATTAGATGACATATAATAGTTTCTATATTTTTCACATATATTATATTTTATAATTTAAATATTATGTTGTAGAATTTAAACCGAAATTATTACTGTTAGAGATTTTTTGTTATTTTTTTATCATAATGTTTCTTCGGAGCTCTACAGCAGCTACCATAGAATATTTTTGTGTGTATGTAAGTAGGTCGTCGCTTTGATATTTAATATAGATGGTAAATGAAATTAAAATTAATTCGATTCTCACTTCTCTTAATTTAATGATTTAATATTAATTATAATATTTAAATGATGTATTTAAAACAACAATAATTTTAATAAATGCTAAACTAGTTTATATTTCATGATAATATTTCAGATTTACCCGTCACTCTAAATGAAAATTGTTTCTTTAAAATTTGATGCAATTTAAAATAGTTGCTGACATGAATTTACCTTCTCATACATACATCTACTTAGACACGATAAAGGCACTTCCCCTGTCTACATCCGTTTTCCTCCTCCTCATTTCCCCCCAAACTTGAAACATAACTCAAGTAACAGTTAATTTATTCTCGTTCGTTGGCTTGAGAAAAATACAGTGCAGTTTCTTTTATAATTATATTCTATTTGAATTTAAATTTGAATTTGATATTTAAACGTTAATATTCTACATACATATACGTGTATAAATATATATGTACATTCGAGCAGATAATAAGCTCCTGTTAATTAACAAAGGAGCGGCAAATTGTGTTGACGATTTACCGGGTGTCAACTAGCCAAGTTTAAAAATATGTTATAAAAACTTGTTTTCCATACTAATTATTTATAAGCGATAAAAAACTAGCTGCCACAGATGCAACGTAAGGTGTGGCAATGCATTCATTATTTAGGAAATAAATATGCGGAAAAAGTATGACGCATTTATAACAAAATATTTATTCTTTTTAAAAGACTCCAAACCATTCATTTTGTTTTCATAAATTTACATTACAATATTCTTTGATAATAATTTGTTTCGCCTCTTCTTTAAATATCTCTTTTTATATTTAATAACAAATAACTTTATAAATAAAATCAAATAAATTATTTATTGTTGAAATTTTAAATTCTAATATTGATGTAAAATATTTGAAAATCACTTAATACATAAGTTACTTATAATAAACAACAAAGAAAATACAATTCATGTGAAATAATATTATTTTCAATTCAAGGAAAACGTTTTTTCCAAATGAATCTATGTATTAGAATTTAATTAGCGTGACAAAAGTGTCGAATCCTAGTGAATATGACTCATATTTAAAAAATATTTCCTTAATATTGAAGTATTCATTTTATGTGGATAAAAAATTTATGTATTATATTTATCTTTTAGTTTAAAAAAGTACAATATTACTTGATTAATATTATTTTTACATTATCTAATGTGAATCAATAAATTTAATTGTACAAACATGATAATTTTTTTAGCCATGCAGCATTCAGGTTTGAGCGGTATTTAGTGGGAAACATATGAATTAAATGATAAAAAGGTAATGTAGGCAACAATTTTAAGTTAGACATGGTTGTTTGTGCGTGCCTCAAAAAAGTGCAAGAGTCAGGTAAGTTTCATTTATTTATTTCTATAAAATTTATTTAGAATATTCGTAATTTTCTTAATATTCTCAGCTTTTTGTAATGACTGTTTGATTGAGTTATTTATTTATAATTTTTTGATATACATACATACATATATTTTGTAATTACTGCATAGGTTGTAATTATATTTTAACAAAGTCAATTACCAAATATATGAAATAAATATTGTTGATTTTATATATGTACATACATATGTATATTTAATTCTAAAAAAATTAAAATATTTTGTTTTCATGTTCCTTAACAAAAGAACTTTTTTCAAGAAATATCATAATTGCTATTGAATTCATAAAATATAAATTTTGATTTTTATAAGTATAGTGCCTCAAAGTAAAACTAGTACATCAAACATATCAAAAGCTTAATGTAAATTAATGTTATTCACCGACTTAATTTTGATTTCATATGATTGAACAAAATTAAAACAAAAATCGGCGTGTTTCATCTTAATTATTCGCCATTAAAATTATTGTTTTCATAGGTTATGTCTGATAGTTTTGACATACGCAGTTTTTCCTAAATATTTTTCAGACATTTTTGCTATTTTTGATGCACTAAGCTCTCGAAAATCTTTTATTTTTCTTATAATCCAACTTTCATCATGATTGGTAAAGATTTTTCGATAACTTGTTTTCGTCTTATTTGCTATTTCATTGCTAACTTTATAATTTTGTAATATGTATTGCATTATAGACCGGCTCCTATTAATATTTTTTTTCTACAGTCACTATACAAAGTAGGCGTTTTGCGCCCTCTTTTGTGTGCGCAAAATGGTACTTTGCTGCTCTAAAACGCAAAATGATACTTTGACGCTCTAGAGCGACAAAGTAGAAAAAACGCTCGCTGTCCAAATTTTTATAAAATGTTACTTGTTTACAATCTTAATGGAAATGTTTCTTCAAAAATTATTATCACTGTCGTTACCTACACATTTATTACCTTCACATATCAATCTGACATATAATTGCTCTGTTAGTATATTACATAACCAAACAAAATATGCCCTGCTAAGGAGTATAGAAATAAAATAGGGCATTCGTTTACAAAAA
>NEEE01001631.1:34796-46653 GCA_002278615.1 Pogonus chalceus
AATAAAACAAACATCTATAAATATTAAAGAAAATATATATATATATATATATACAAAGTTTTTGTCAATTAATAACCTTAAAAGAAGAAAGAAAACATATAAAACGTATTTTAGTTGAAATATATTATAATTATGTTTTAACTGAAGGGTAGTAATGCATTACAAGAGAGGAAATTGCATAATTTTATTATACAATTATTACTTACACTGTATCGTGTAATGGTAATTACATATAAATAGCTATTTGATAAAGATCGAATAATGTACATTACCTATAGTTTTATTAGTGCAATGTAGTCATTTCATTACTGTGCTAAATCATGTTATATTCTCCAGCAACATTTTCTAAAAAAAATTCAGTCATAATTTTACAAATATTGTTAAAATAATTGTTTGTTTTTGATAAAATTAAGTAATAATAATAAATATATTAGAATATAGCACTGTTAAAGATATTAAACATTCTCTTTTATTCTTAAAATTAAGATTGCTATATTATTAGTTTTTCTTTTGAGTAAAAATTCTTTAGCTAAAAGAACATAATAAAATGTTAACATGTATTAAATTGTTTTATCATTTTAAATATTCTAAATGCTGTTCTTCGGATTTCCTTATGATATACCCAAAATGCTTAATTTTTCATTTTTCGCAAGCTTTCGTTTGATACATTTTTTTTTCTTGTATTTTTTTTTATCAAGTACTTCTTAGTTGGTTATTAGAATAAAGCAAATATATATATCGTCTGGAATAAGATTTGTTTTATTTTTTCAGTAGTTCTTAAAAAGTTATTCAAAGAAAAGTATATTTAATTTAATGAGCAATGTAAAATTTACGATAAATAAAAATTTCTTTACATAGCTTACGTAATAGCAATTTAAATTTGATACAAATTTGTGTAGTTTCATATCAAGTATATGTTACATATTTTATTTTAAATAATGGAACAGTTTTAAGTTGTTAAAGAGTTCTCATGCTAAGATTTTCTATCAAATTTTTACATCAAACTTATCTCATTAGAATCATTTTTGTTTTCTTTTTCTTATTTATTTGAAGGATAAATTTTTATTGTTGAAATATTTTTTCAAATAATTTTCAATATGAGTCGTATTTTGTGTTTTTATTTAAGTTGTTTGTTTATTATATTTATTGTAGTAATTATTCTAATTTTGCTTTTATTTCATTTTTCAGGCTGTCATTATAATCGATCGCAAAAAAAAACAAAGTATTTAAAACAACTTTTTTTTTGTTTTTTTAAATTTAGTACCAAAAATGGATTTTTATGTTTGTAAATTTATCATATATTTATTGCATAAAAGTTGCCGTTTTGACTATTCCCAAAATTAATTAGCCTTTTCTAATATATCTGATATTTTCTAAGTTTATCATCATAAACCTTTACACCTTTATGCTAATAATAAATTAGGCAATTGTTTGTTGATGTATTCTAGTTTAATATTTTTTATAAAAAATTTATCAAATAATACAGATGAAACGAAATTATTTTTTAGTGTTTATCTTAGCTAACTTTTGAATTAGTTATTAGTTACTTAAATAAGAAAGAGGTTATTTTAAACTGTATAGTAATGTTTTTTGTTAAACCAAATATTATTAATTAAATAAATTTATTGTAAAACTATTATTGTTTACTTAAATAAGTTGTTAAAATGAAAATATTGATACAAAAGTATCTAACATTTTTTTGACGGAACTTTGAAGTTGCATCTAGTAAACTATGATTTAATTATGATACTTTTTGTTCGTATCTTGCAATAGTTATGTACATATCAAGTGCGGGAACGACTGGTTCACGGAAAAGTGTTTGGCGACACGAACTTGCGAGTGTCGCTATAGAACGAATCCGGGAACCAAGTTCACGCAAGAAGTATGTACAATATTTTTGTACGAAAAGTTTAAAACTATTAATTAATTATTTATACTATTTTTAATGGTTATTTTTGAGGTTTCATAGGTTACTGCTGTCAAATCAGACAGAATGTGTTGCCAACTGTGTTAATTAAATGCACTAAATTTATACTTAAAAATTAAATTTCATTGAATAATTAACCACTTTTTATAATGACTATTTGGGTAAGTAAAGTTTGAAAAACTATACTTTTTTATTATAAATACAGTTTTTTAATAGATACCTTAGAAATAGAAGTACTTTTTCCGAAATTCGCCGCACACTAATCTGGTTATAATGCGGGAAATAGAAAATTCGGATGTTGGTTAGGTAACGCAAATCAATACTTTTCAATGCATGAGTACAGAAATATTATTTTCCAAATTAAAGAATTATTTATATGTATAAATTATAGAATTACTTACATTTCTAAATTATAGTGAAGATATATACTCTGGAAAATATTACTAATCTTCTTAGAGTATTGTTAGTTATTTTAAAATGTATGTCAAAATGTAATTTGAATGTTTTTGTAAACACAACATGATGAATTCTAAGAAAATTATTATTTTAATACAAATTAATTTTAGAAATTCCAACGACATTTTGGAATCTGTATGATGTATCTGATCACATTCAATTATATGGATAAGTATAATAACAGAATTTAATGTGATTCTATTTTGATATTATTCTATTATACTTATGTCTGTTCTTTATAAAATAAGAAACTTAAGTTTCTTATCAATTTTAAGATATAACTAAATCATAAATATTGTTTAAAGGTAATCTCTACAATGAAGATGTACCCAATAAAGGATAAAATCGTGAATGACATAATTTCAGCGTTTTTGTGAAATTTCCATACTGTTCATGTTCAACAGTAATATATTTTAAAAATTACGTAGTATATACGAAAAAGGAAAAGTAGACGTAACCAATAACCATACATGCCTCGTATTCAACTAATAATTGTTATATCTCTAGAAAGTTTTTCATTAAATTCGATTTAGTTCGTTTAACTATCATGAAGATATTTTATTATTCATAAAATTATATTAAGAAGTTCATTTATATTACTATTAAAGTTGTAATTCAATATCTTCTATTTAATCGGCTACATTATTATTATATGTATGTACATAATTTAGTTACAGTGCAGTTAATGTAATCAATAGTTATTATTTCTTCCTTCAAAACGTTTATCTAATAAGTGTAAGCTTGCATTTTCGTTTCATTAAATATATATATATATATATANTTTTCGCCTCATCATCCCTAAGAGTCATTATAATCTTAACAATTATATTTATCAATTTTATAAAAAAACGTTTTTTAAATATAATAAAATAAAAAATAAATTTATAACTTTTTGTTTTCATACATATTAACTATTTTAAAAAAATGCTGTCAATAATAAATCAAACACATAGACAAATATATTTTATTATAAAATAAATTATTTAACAATTTAATATTGTTATACTTTTATAATTTGACGATATCTGAAAATAAGAGAATTTTTTAAATTTGTTTGTTTGGTAATATTTAAACAAAATTTTAATAATAAAAAAAATTATTTCAAAGCACAATATTTAGCTAATGATTTGAATTGTCCGAAATCAGGGCCGAAACTAGCTTTTTGTGGACCCTAGGCAAGACTTTCAAATTGTCACCCTCTTTAATTAAAAAAACAAAAAAACCCCAAAAAAATACTATGCCTATAAACGATAGTTCTGAAGTCCCTGTTCTTTCATTTTTTTTAAGTTTGGTTACAGTCTTAATAAATAAACACAAAATAATTATTATTTCAATTGTTTCTGCCCGTAATATTAATTTCTTTTTATTTAAGAAAAAACTATAATCATAAATTTATTTAAATTGTATTTTCGCAAATTCATCAATTAAATCATTAAGTAAATAACTGAGATAAAAAAAAAATTGGGAGGCATTTCTGGGCCCATTTGCGATCTGGGCCCTGTGCCTGGGCCCCTGTTACCCCTGCCTAGTTACGAACCTGGCCGAGATTGTTTTGTGGTTTTTATTACATATTTTTATAAATAACAAATATATTATAATTTCACGATTTTATAATAAATTTGATTATAGAATTTTAAATAAAATAATAATTTACCTGATTTATAGTAGCTATTCTAATTTTTTCATCTGCTTAGCGATTGTTCAACTGTCAAAGTTAATAAAGCACTCAATTTTATTGTTTCATAGGGAATTAAAATAATGATACACTATCTCATATTAATATGACATTATAAAAATTACATTTTTAGCAACAAAAGTAAAACCACAAATTATTGTTTTCGTCTCTGTATTTTTATGTTACATCATAGCTTAAAAAAGTGCACTATTAATGACATCATACTGGAAAATTTACTAGATTCAAAAACATATTTTAAAGATAAAATCGTCAAGTGATATACTTAAATAACTTAAAATATGTACTATTCACTCTATTACTAATTAAATCATTGATAAATTTTGTAAAACTTTTTTATATTTCATTTAAAAAATATGTATAATTATATTTCAGTTACTACATAAGTAACTTATAAAGATTCCCCCTTCCTTAACTCAATGTAGTTTGGAACCCTAGAATCATTATAGGCAATTAGTTTATGATGAAGTTGTATTTTATGATATCGTGTGTTTATGGTTACTTGAACCGGAACTATTATTTTAGATAGAATTTAAGGACTTTGTTTTCGACTTGAAATATTAATTGAATTGTTTTGGTTAGACGAGCAACAATCACGATATAGTAAATATTATTATCTATATTGCTACATTATAATAAATATTTGGTTAAGGTACCAGTTATGGTATAATAAATAAAACATGTTTATTTATTCAAAATAATATGAATTATTATTATTGTATTGCTTGAATTATTTAAAGATACATTTTGTAAATATGTTCAGGATATGTTTTTCTTCAGGTAAAAAATCTGTTGCTTTATCGGTTTCGAAACTATTCGGCTGTTTATATATTTTAATAGCTTTATGTATCATTTGTTCAATAATAAAGCAACTATATATCGTCTGGAAAAAGATCTCATAGCGTGCAATAATCGTTTTATCCAAATTAATATATTGGATATTTTCGATGGCATGTTGCATTACAATAGACTTATCAGGATAATTAAAATAAATATATTTTTTTTTTTTATTTTTCTTTATTTTATTTCTCCTTATTGAAAGTGTTCTAATATTTGAATGAATTTTTATAAATTCTCAAGTATTTCAAAATAATGTTTTGTTTTCCTTATAGTCGTGTATTTAAATTTAAGGAATACTAAAAATATACTTAGTCAAAAACATTTTTAATTGATTGATTTGATATCTAACTTCATATTAAAACAGTGGAACAGACACTGGTACCAGCGTTGCACGCGCAGCTCTTATTCAGTGTTTTGGTGAATGTGACAAAGTGACATCTTCTAAATATCACAAAAAAAATGAAACTAATGAAACTCCGCCTAAAATTTCTGTATAGAATATCCAACTACACTAAAAAAATTATGGAGACCACAACCAACAACCAAATCGAGGTCATTCAAAAGATATTTTTAGAGAGTGATAATAAACCATTTGATTTGGTAAGTGGGAGAAGGATAAAAAAAAAGAGTGTCGTTATTGGTTTTTTTTTACTGTGGTTGATTCTTAATAATAATATTCTAAAACCCAAAATTTTTATTGATAAATTTATATTGAAAATACATGTAACTAATTGTAAGATCAAAAACAAGTGTTAAAAATAAAAAAATATATCAACATCAATTCTTTTAAATTAAGTTTTGATTAAACAAGACTATGCAAGTTCTTTATATAATATATTTATTAAAATTATTAGTTTTTACAAAAAATATCTAATAACATCAATTTTATTAAGTCAGTTTACGAAATTTAAAGGACAAAATTTAAAAAATTATGTTATAAATATCAGCATTTTATTATTTTTTTTTCTTTTTATTGAATTTGTAATTTGGATGGAATATTTGATAATTTTATAATTAAAATTTATATGAGAAGTTCAATTCATCAAATCACTGCGTTTACATTGCCTGTTGAAAGAACAAGATTTGACCGGGAAATTATAAATTAACAATGATGCACTTAGAATTAGTAGAAAAAATTAATGTCTAAATGAAAAATACATATACGTCACTTTTCGTGTACACAACGAAGTATTTTGAAAAATGTATGACAGCTTCATTATACATATGTCTGAACTTAATTCATATATTGCAAAGATTGGAATGCTTTTCTTACACGAATCTGACTATGTAATAAACCATCGTGGTCTCTGATGATAATTTTCTTGATTTAAAATAAACATTTCTTCAATATCATAACTATAATTATATTTTGTTTTAATATGAATATTCTTGTTATATCTGAAACCAACTTGATGTACTAATATGATTAAAACTATAAATTTATTTTTTTATTTATGATTATTCTTTTTTTTTAAATTCTAATATTTTCAAAAAACTTTCAAAATTAAAATAGAAATAATATTTCTTAAGTGTATATAGTTAAAATATTGTTGTATAATGAATTTAATAATTTAATAATAAATTTAAAATATTCCTGGCTTGTTTAATTAAATTATAATCATGAATGAAATTTCTAAGGGACTTAATAATGAATGCGTATTTCATTATTTATATTTTTCATCTTATTTTCATTAAATTTTTCATTTAACAGAATTAAATAATTTGCTCGAAATGAGTCCCTTTAGGGAAAGGTACCTGAAGCGATTGCACCGCTTATATCCACCCACGCTACTTCTCTGGAAATATGTTATAATAATGCGAGCATTCAATTATGGGTTAAAAATTCAATGGAATATTATCCATTATTATTGCAATGATTTGATAATAACTTATGAATGAATGAAAAATATATTTTAAGAATAATTCTGTTTTCTTGTTTGAGGTTTTATTGAGGCGTCCTCTTCAATATTTTTTCCATTGTATGTATATTGTCGGGAAACGGTTTTAACTTCGTTTTATTTATAAAGCATTCTTTCTTTGCCTTTTGATTTCAACGTTGCATTATCTTACTTTTCTATTTTTACCAATTGATGTTATTTGATATACTTTTTGTGTTATTTTATCTTTTCACGATCTTCCCTTATATATTTTATAAAAAATTATGTTTTATAAAGGTATTTAAATTTTAAATTTTTATTTACATATACTTTTCATTTCTCTAAATACTTAATAGGTTATAAATTAAGGAACTAATAGAAAAAATTAGATGAGTTTTATTTATTATAACTATTTACCATTTGATCCTTCAGATTTTTTAAATTATTGTAATATAATTAAAATTTTTTTAAAGTTTTACTCATAAAAGCTAGTTAAAGATTTTTATTTTACTAATTAATAGTTAATTACATACCAAGTGCGGGAATGACTGGTTCATGGAAAAGTGCAAGCTCGTGCCGCCATAGAACGAATCCGGGAAACAAGTTCATGCAAGAACTATGAACAATATTTTTTGTACAAAAAGTTTAAAACAATTAATTTTTTATTTATATTATTTTTAATGGCTATGTTTGACGTTTCATAGGTTACTGCTGTCAAATCAGACAGAATGTGTTGCCAACTGTGTTAATGAAATACACTAAATTTATACTTAAAAATTAAATTTCATTCAATAATTTACCACTTTTTATGATTATTATTAGAAAAAGTAAAGTTTGAAAAACTATATTTTTTTATTATAAATACAGTTTTTTAATAGATACCTTAGAAATAGGAGTCCTTTTTGCGAAATTTCCCGTAAGACTTTCTGGTTACAATGCGGNTAATTAATAAACTAATGAAGCATGATTTTTATTGGAATTATATGATACCAATTGGTATAAACTTTACGTATTTATATTTAGAATATTCTAATAAAGTAAACTAAATATTCTTTTAAACTAGGCTATAGATTAATAATGTACGTAGTAGCCCATGAAATCATCGTCCCTTTCATCACTAATAATTGAAATTGATGAGCTACTAATATTTACGGTCAGTATAAGAAAAGTTGTCAGTTGAATCTAGTATATCTACGTCACATTCCATGTCTTCATAAATGGAGTGAATTTATGCATCTTTTCTACATTTTGGGTCTCTCACTTAAATTCGACTTTTTGAAAAGCGATAATATTTTGTTAAAAGTTATGCAATGCAATTTATTTATATATTTTACATATTTCTAACTATTTACATAATAATTTTAATAATTTAGATTCACAAACTGTTGTATTTTTTAATTCACTTGCTGCACCCATCTATTCAACTGCCGATATAAATTAACTTTAAATCATCTAATATTATTGTTGACCAAACATATTCTTCAAATAATTCACCGTTTTAAAACCTTATGATTCTGTTCAAAAAATTTAGCGATTCAACATGTCTTCTTAAATTAACAAAAAATGCCTGTCACCTATATGTGACGACGGATTCTGATAAAAAACTGCTGTGTCACAGATACATTATGTGCCCACGACTGGTAGCAAACGGGTTAAAATAATTTATTAAGAGGACTGTTTTTTCTTTCGCAAACAGCTCTTAAATAAAAAAATCCTCACCATTCATATATAAAGGAAATAAAAACAACAATATGTGATGAGTAATTTTTCAAAAAAAATTCGTAAGCCCTGTGAAGTTCGGAACCACAACTTTATGAGCTACTGATCTAGGGAACTATTTGTACTTTCATTGATTGATGGATACTTTACACATAACATATACGTAAATAAATGCAGTTATTGCAATTTCCAGTTAGTAACTTACAATTAGTGTCTGCTCTAGTTTTTAAGTCGTCTAGATATATTTTCCGGATTGGCCGCCCTGAAAATAAACCCAAGATAATTTTCACAACAAACTTGTTTTTAAAAAGAATCCTTTTCCTGCAATATATTCGTCCCAACACATATAAAAAAGTAAAAATTGTTAAGTATTATAAAAGCTATTTAAAATAAAATAAAAGAAAATAAGTAAATTAGTCTATTAACATTATTTTAGCTGAAATCAACAAAAATTACAATGAAGTTCTTCTGGGTCAATGGTTCTTAATTAGTTAGTACGCCTATTACTTTACTTGCCTAAAATAACTCTTAATATAGTCTTAGATCCTTCATAACACTTCGTGGCCACCTGGTTAAGAATCTATGCTCTATCTAGAATCTTTCACTGGATGAATTGTCCGCATATCAAAAAAACACTTGTAAAATAAGTTTAACTATTGAGGGAAGAGTACAGCTTTGATAAAATTTTAAATAAGTCAAATATATTATTCACTTCTACAAAACAAGAACTTAAATTCAAACCTTAAGAAACCATGAAAATTTATGCAAAAAAACTCATGAAAGAATAGCTGGAATATGTCATTTCTAAGTCTTTATTTACTTTGTCATTCTTAAGTGTAAGAGTTCAAAGAAATACCTTCCCCCATTCAGTAAAATTAATAATTGTATATTTATTGTTGAACACACACTTTGGCGAAAGTCCAAATACATGCAAATCTTATTTATTATTTCTTATATTACAATTTTAAATATTACATTTTTGTGGTGTAGTAAGTATGTTAGTATCCTTGGAAATATTCATGAAGATCTGATTAAAGAGAAACATCTTAAAGGTTATTACATAGTAATTGCAATTATTTATAATAAAAATAATAGGGTAAACATAGCGACTATTAATGACATTAATAATTTGTGTCATTATATTTTAATAATAGGTAATACAATCAGTAAACACGAGTTCAATTCAAATGAATATTTCAATAGCGTATATTTACAGCACTTTTACTGGTATCGCGTGGCAATTTCATGTGACCCCGAATTCAGCGTTTGATTTTGTACATTTTGACGCGATGCTTATATTGTACATACATTGCAAAACAAATATCTATATTGCAACGATTTAATATCGCACTCATATCGACAGCAACATCACTATTACTAATACTGTTTAATATTCGAACGAAATTAGAACCAAATTTATAAATTTAAATGAACTGCACGACGAGTTTTTAGATCAAGGTTGTTATTTACAATCCAACAAACTATAAACGCATTTGCATTTCAATTATTATTTACTTGTTGCGCGGATTTTATTTACTTTCTTTCTTTCTTGCATCACATTCACGATCAATTTATATCAAACTTTTATTGTCTGTTCTAAATGTTTTTTAAAATAATTTACTTCATTTCTATAATAAATTTTAAAATAATATCATTTACTATTCGTGGGTTACATGTTATTTAATGTTTTAAATAGAAATATTGTATAGGGTATTCTAAAAGGGTCAAGAATTAAATGTTCGAAAATCGTCTTTACAAAGAATTATAAGGAAGAATTTGCATCCTAAACCTTACAAAATTCAGCTTGTGCAAGAACTAAAACCAACAGACCATCTTCAACTATTGAATTTTGTGATTCAAATGTTCGAGAGGTTTCCAAACTTCTGAAATACCCTTGGGACACTTTGTAGTTTAATATTTCTTTTTCATTATATAAATACTCATCATCTTTCCATTGAATTCACAATTAGTCCATAACCGTGCTTTTTGGGTAGGTAGCAATTTTATTTTTTTATCATATAAAGAACTTTTTCAAAAGCTTAAATTTGAGTTTTCGGGGTCGGGGTCGATGCCTATTTGGCGCAATTATAAAAATAAGAGTGAAATCTTGCTTTTAAATTATCTTGGAAACTATAAGTGCTACAAAAATTTTATAATAAGCTTTATTATAGAGAATAATATTATCTACAATTTTTTTAAATAACTTTTTGTTGTAATTATAATAACAAAAATAGATGTAAAATTAAGCAATGAATGCACTTTAATTGCAATATCTTTTTTTCTATTCATATTATAGAAAATTTGCATTTGAGCTGTTTTCTAGAACCTTTTTTAATAAATAATATGATATACTAATATATANAATTTTGTAACAAGCTTTTTTGTAGATAATATTATTATCCCCCGAAAACTCAAACTTCAGCTTTTAAGAAAGTCTTTTATATGATAAAAAATAAAATTGCTGCCTACCCAAAATGCACGGTTAAATGCTCTTTTTACTGGACTAAATATGCTTTCAACTAGATCAAATAGAATTTTAAATTCATTTTAAAACTATTTATTGATAAATTAATTCCACGTTATAATTTCATATGTAGTCCTATTAATACATTATCAAATATTTCAAGGATTTCAACTAAATGTTATTAAAATCGTATTTATAAATACAAATTTATTTTTATCGGAAACTTGAAATTGAAACATCTCTTCAAGAATAATTCATGTTTAAAACTGAATAAATACGAGACGATACTATTGGTGCGAAAGTCTATATCTTAAAGCAGGCTATCACTTGTTTTAAAAATTAAATGCTCAATATTAATTTTACGGCCACTAACGGGTTGATGGTTTTTCAAATCAAAATTTTAGAAAGAAATGGTTTTGATATAAATAGAGTTCAAAATGAAAATCAGCTGAAATGGTATGCCCTTTTTATTAGACTTTATAAAAATGAAAGAGAAAAAAAGCGAGATCAAAAAATTATGAATAAACAATAAAATTATCAAAATGGTTCAAGTATTTCATACAATAAATTGCTTAGATTGCAACTTTATAGGTATATTGCACTAACTTGCGTTGATAGAAATAAGATAAAATGAATTAAATGATATATTTAAAATTGCATTAAGCCATTATATATTTAAAATAAATAATAAGAGAGTTATTGACGCATTACATAATAGCATTTTTCATTGATTTAAAATAGCTCAAAAAAATTAATAGACGTTACCATTTACTCTATTTAACTAAAATTATTGCTTCTTTGAATTGATATCTGCTGATTATTTCGTAATGAATATTTAATATAATTAATGTAATTAATTGAACTATTCTAAACATGTTATT
>NEEE01001631.1:82949-116941 GCA_002278615.1 Pogonus chalceus
CCTGGGGAGTGTTGGCAAGTGTTTCTTTTAAAGTATTAGGTATATGGTGTTTTTGTCTTATATTAGTATATTTTGGGCAATCTATTAGAAGATGTTTAATAGTTAAATTGGTGTTGCAGCATGTAGGGGGTTGTGATTTATCTAGTAGGTGTTGATGTGTTGCCTTAGTGTGACCTATCCTAAGTCTGGTGATAATAATTTGTTCTTTTCTTGGTCTATTTATTTTCCAGTTCTTTAGTTCATCTTTTATTTCCCTTAGTTTGTTGTTATTTTCTTGTGACCAATCTTCAAACCATTTATTTAAAATTAGTTTTTTTAATAGACTTTTTGAATCCCATATTGGCATGGGTGTGTTGTTTGGTAACTTTTCTGTTGCTTCTTTAGCTGCATGGTCTGCTTTTTCATAATAACTTTATTTATGATTAATTGGTAATTATTTACACATCTTTTCAAATGATTAAAAAATTAAAATAAATTATATTTTTATTAGTTTTCCTTTTTTAGCAAATATAATTTTATTTTATTACATTTCATTATATTATTTTCGTTAAACCTGTATTTAACAAAAACAAAAAGTATATTACTTATTTAATTATCTCCTCAATAAATCATCTTAAATATGAATATATTTTGTATAATTATACGGTTACATTTATTAATATATTAATTAAAATTATTATCTGATAATTTATATTTATGGTAGTTTAAAAACATATTTTTATTATTACATTCTAGCGTTATTCTGTTAAAGGTATATATTTCAGAAATTGGAGACAAGTTAAAACGAAATTAAATTAGGAAATGTCTTTATAAAGCTTCATTTGTAAAACAAAAACGAAAGGTGAACCAGTAAAATAATGTTAACGTATAAAATCAGTGTTCTACAAGTTGCAAAACTTTTCTTAAACGAGTTGATCGCGTTTTCGAGAATCACACAAACACAAATATATACTTCTAATACATGTATGTGGTTGTATACATACATATATATTTTGCTCTTCTTGACTATCGTCATCGTCACCGTTTGTATACGCACTTAGATGCATGCGTGTTTGTCCTGCGCATTCGCACACAAACACACAAAGAGAGCACTGCGTGCACGCACGGCTCCGTCTGGCGCGATCGCTGCTGCGGGTGAACGACCTCGCGAACCGGCGACTCCAACCGGCGATGGGTTGGGATAGGCCAGGGAGGACCCTCACACATACACAATAAACGTGGAGCGGAAGCAGAGGCGCACGCTTTTGGTAGGAGCACTAAAATCATATTATTATAAATTACTTACATCACATATTACGTCATTACACAAATTACACTCTATATTCCTCATATTATTTTTTTGTCGGTTTATTTTATTAATTCTCATTTTTATGTCACAAAAAATTTTAATAATTAATTGAAAATAAAATATTAAACTTCCAGAATAATATTTTGAATGCACTTATACTTTCTCTTCTAACCTTCTTCTAAGAATTTTAATATAAATAATTTACTTTAAAATTATATATTACATTTATTGCTTTGACTGTTGTAATAATATCAATTAATTTCATATTTTAGTAACATTTGAATATTCAAATTATTTATTATATTTTAAGATCAAATAGATTTATTACAGTTCATTTTAAATAATATTAACATTTATTATTGGTATTATTATTTTATACTTATTATCAAATATAAGTTGGTTATTCATTTCTAATTTTCAAAATAAATAAATATATAGTAAGTTTAATTTACGATAATTTTTTTAGTAGAAAATGAAATTTCGGATAAAGTACGGCGCTAATGCTGTTTACTCAAAACCAAAACACACCGCAACCTCACGCAAGAGTCCGTGTACGAGTGGCTTAGTTCAATACCTGGTGCATCCACGCGTCATATGCGTACATGCATTGCACGTAACACGCACCAGCGAAACGAGGGACGTTGCTCCCTGCTAGGGTGCTGCACCTCCTTCTTCCCTCACACTACGCAATACCACCGAATGTATGTAGTGTATATACAGAATTTTTTGCGTGGATGCGGAAAACTAAGGCCTTGCCTTACTCTTTACTGTAAGTATACGTCATTTTAAGAGGGGTTATTATAAACTGCGTTTTTTTTAATATTTCTTTTTTTAAGGTCAATTGTTGTTATTAATGTATTACTTTCATTATAAATAATATAAGTTAATTATAATTTTAATTTACTATTTCTTAAAAGCTAAAAAACAAAGCAAATTATTAAAAATAGTAAATTACAATTTTGATTTTGAAATATTGGTTAGCTTTAATATAAAATTTAATTTGTTGTGGAAAATTTATCAAAGTCAATTATAAGCTAAAAACATTGAAAATAAGATCATGAAATCTAGTTTAAAAAATTACAAAAAGTTTAATGTATAAAATATGATATAAACTATATGATACAAAAGATATAAAATACGTGTTTATCAAATTAAATGTGTAAGGAACATTTATAAGTTATGTATTTGTATTGACAGGTATAAATACATAGTATTGTAAATGTTTTTTTAGTCAATATCTTGTATACGTAAAAAAATCAATGAATGGTAAATGTACATTTTTAAATTGTTCATGCAAGCATATACATGTGTATGTATTTAGAATGATAGAAGATTTCATACAAGAATATTTACAAAATAAAATGTAACTATTCTTTCAACAGTAATGTAAACTTTTTGACTTATAAAAATTATGACAGTTTAAACAAATTTTCGTGATAAGCTTTGATTTTATAGATCTCATTTTATTTAATTAAATATTTAAAACAATTGTTTTGTATTTTATTTGTTATCTTTGTACGAAAAATGTCAAATGATAACATATAAAGATAATAGAAAAAAATAAATTAATATTGAGTTTTCGAAATTTATAAATTATATTAAATTTTATTCAAATAAAGTAATGTAAACTATAATTTCATAAAAGTAATTTATTTTTTTAAATGTACAGCAACAACAGAAATACAATTAAAAACAAAATTAAAATGGTTATCATTTAAATAATTCAAACACAATAAAATATATCACAACAAAGAATTCTTTACCTTTTTACTAATTGTATATAACCAACAGTTTTAAACTAAAAATAAAAATAAATAGTTTAAAACATAATTTACGCAATATGATATAAAATAATAAAATATTTTTTTTACAACATTTACATTTTTACACGTCCATATTTTGTCAAAACCAAGTTGAGAGCCAAGCCAATTAACCGCTAAAAATAATGTAAAAATAGAAATATGCTTCCTCATTAGACAAATGCGGTCATTCACTCGAACAAAATTCAAAATTAAAAAAAAAAAGTAAAAACATACAATTAAAATTATTTTATGTCAAATATTTATATATAAAGTAACAGCAATTTTCTTTTTTAATATATAATTCCTTATTTAATGATGAATTAGTATAATGTTATTCACAAATTATATTTAATAATACAGATATTTAAAACTTTGGATTTTTCAACATGAATAACGAAATATAAAAAGATAAACACTCATAGAAAATATTATATCTAATAATAAACTTATGATAAGTATTTGTAAAAAAGAATGTTTAAATCTATATTTGAAGATTGAATGCTTATATTTAATGCATTTATATAATTAACATTAATGAAGAACTAAGTAAATTTACTTATTTAATTTTAATATAATTTTTGTAACAATATATTACTCAAAAAAAAATCAACCTACAATGGAGCCTATAATATAATTTTTGTACTCATGCATTGAAAAGTGTTGATTTGCGTTACCTTAGCAACATTTGAAACTTCTATTTTCCGCACACGTGTGGTAAAATCAGCTAAAAGCACTCCTATATTAAAAGGTATCTATTAAAAAAACTGTAATTATAATAAAAAAGTATAGTTTTTCAAACTTTACATTTCTTAATAATAATTGTAAAAAGTGGTAAATTATTGAATGAAATTTAATTTTTAAGTATAAATTTAGTGCATTTCATTATCACAGTTGGCAATACATTCTTTCTGATTTGACAGGAGTAACCTATGAAACGTCAAACATAACCATTAAAAAATAATATAAATAATTAATTATTAGTTTTAAACTTTTCGTACAAAAAATATTGTACATACTTTTTGCGTGAAATTGGTTCCCGGAATCGTTCTATGGCGACACTCGTAAGCTCGTGTCGGCGAACACTCATTCGTGAACCAGTCGTTCCCGCACTTGGTATGTAAATAAGTATTTGTAGCTGGGATTAACAAATTTTTATTAACTTAAACAAAAAAATAAAAAGTAATATTTATTTAAAAATAATAGATTTTACAAAAATCAGAATTAAAAGTGTATTTTTAAGATTTTTTATTTACTTTGAAATCATAGTTTAATTAAGTTTAATAAATCATATTGATCCAGCTACGTTGAGCCCTTCATCAACTTGTAAATATATGTCATTTTTGATCTGTAAATCTAATTTGCGTAATGAAAACCTAAGAAGTTGAAATGCGCATCGAGTAAAATAAATTACTTTGGAACGTGACCGAGTGTTTTTTATATAAGTATTGACTTATTTTATAACATTTATTTAAATCTACCCAGATTGGAATATATAAATGTATATTTTGTTAGTAAAACAGTTTAATATTTTTCCTTAAACAATAATGTATATTTGTAATTTAAATAGATAATTTAATTTTATAGATACGTATTTTTTTTAATGATATATAATAAATTTGTGTTCCATATAGCTGAAATATGCATGAGAAATAGTATACTTAATTACATTAATTGATAGTCGTTCATGAATCAAATATGAAAGGACAAATGTGATTAAATCTACTAGTCAATTAAACTAGCCGTACATTTAACGGTTCAGAAAAATTCATGCCGAATGTAATAATATATCAAAACTTAACGTGATATTATTTTTTTTCTATACCTACTATTATTTTTTCTTGGCTTGAAAAGAATTTAACATTTTTAATAAAACAATTAATTTCCAAAATAAAAGCTCAAATTGTTTAACTATAATTAAAAGTTATTTAGAGATAGTTTAGAATTATACAAATAAGATCTTTAAAATATATAATCAAAGTTGATAATATATTTTAATGTTTTTGCAGTTTATTTGTCAAGAAAAAATAAATCTAATATTTATAAATATGTAGTTTAAAATATTTTTTAATCAAATATGTTTTAAAATTATGATTATAAAAATGCGCATGGATATTTTGGAAGCTAAAAAGTATACTTATGAATCACTTAGAAATGAATATAAAGAACAAAAATAAAATCTATAAAAATATATTATGGAATTCATTAATTATGCCAAATGCATGAAATTCGAAAATTGTATCTCTAAACGGCCAGTAATACGATTGTATTTAGTATTTGAAGGAGACTGTCATTCATTTTTAATAAAATTTTTTAGTTATATATGAATATTACTTGGACGGCTCGCTTCATATTCTGATCAACTAATCCAAGTTCTTCCAAATCGTTTTAGCGAGTAAATATAAAAAAAGAGTATCACTGCTGTCTTTTGTTCCCTATAATTATAGTATTAATTGTAAATCCTGTTATATTATCAAGATTTCTCATAAAAGTAGATCTGTTTTTCGAAAATTCAAAAATCTGAAAATTTACATGAAAATACCTGCTTAATTTTAACTACAATCTTATATAAAATAATTGAAATACGCATTATTTTTTAAATAACAACGTATCATTGCAAAATATAATTTTTTCAACTGGATTCAAAGGCATATTTCAAGAAATTTCATATAATCTATTCTAGTCTGTTTGGATATAAGGTGTATTCTCAAAATACAACAAAGTGCTTAAATGTAGCATTAAAATGTATTGTATAAAAACCTTGTACAGACTGGCTTTTGGGTTTCACCCCAGGAATATAATACTCACTTGCGAAAACCAAACACCAAGGTTAATTTCCTAGGAAACAACTATGGTCGGACGGATACCCTAATTCCTTTGAATGAAATTTCTGGAACTAGTTTCTCATTAACTGAAACATGCATTATATATATATATATATATATATATATATATATATATATATATATATATATATATATATATATATATATATATAAAATATATANTATCAAACTTATAATTATAGTCTAGTAAGTAAAGTTAAGTAAAAAAAAAACTAGATAATTTTTGTTTAAATATTAATTTTTAAAAATTCAAAACTGATATATATATTTTTTAAAATTCCATTTTAGATTTTTCCGACCATAATAAATAAAACACGATTCTCTTTATGTTTTTATTTGTTTCCTTTTATAAACAATATATTGAACTTATTTATATTTGTTTATTATTGCTATTATACTAATACAAATGTTTCTTTATATTATATATCTATGGGGAATGTATTATGGTTATAAATTTTTAAAATTTATTCATTTATATACATGTCAATACTTTTAAACTAAAAGCAGTAAAATGTCAAATCATATAACCTTCAAATAAAACCAACTATCGCTACAAATATTGCAATGTATATATGATCGACAAAAACATAAAATATTTATTTTAAAATTATTAACAATATAACCAAAATATTATTTTATTAATAACTGACAAATATTTATATTAAAATACAAATTTATCATAAATAAGTTTGAATTAACTTAACAATAAAGTAATTTAAAGTAAAAAGAAACTGATTGGTTTTAAATTAATTTATAATTATAATATTACGTTAATAGTATACGATATTTCAATGTTATAAAGTGACATAATGTTTATTGTAGCTTGTAACGTACAAACATTGACTATAGAAGAATTATGCGGAAATAAATGTAATCCAAACACTTAGAAACATCGCTAAAAGTCTTTATTTCAGTTTGATTAAACCTTAGTGTCTGGTTGAAAGTTAAAGCGCGTATTATGGGAATTTCAATGAAGCCATTACGTATGTTCATGCGTGATTCTTCAATAAATACTGGTGAATGTTTTCTATCGTATTAGTGTGAGTAGTTGTACGATTAAGCGCGAATTACTAAACTAATAAAATGCCCACTTTAATGTAGCAGTCCCACTCAACGTACATTATCTTGTAGTAAACGTACCAATGAGCATAATAATAAATAATCATCTTGCAAACTGTGTGCGCAGTGCGTTTGCTAACTTACGTTACCTTACAACTTACATTTTACCATATTTATTATGTAAATATTATTAACTTTAAACACATCAAATTATTTAACTCATTTTTTTATTGTGAAATGTTACATTTTTTTTAATTATCACGTTCATACCAATCTTAATCAATATAAAAAAACAAGATTATAAATAATAATCAACTGTTATTTTAACGAGGAATAATATTTAAAAAAAAATACATACATTTTGAAATATTAAAGTTACAGTTTAAAATTTCGGACATCAATCAAATATAAAAATTTTATGTGTTTCATAATGAAAAAATAATTGATTAATTCGACAAATCGTAGTTAAAGTCTAATATATTGACATCAACTTTTTTAATAGGTCTTTTATTCAATGTTTAAAGAGGGACCCCACCCTGACAACTCTAAAAAATAGCGATATTCAGGAATTTTTTAAGTGTTAGATAACAATCGAATCATGTGTGGTTTTTTTTTTTCTGTATTATTGCATGTATTTTAATTATTATAACAACATTTTTGAAGTAAAAATATTAATATTTAGAGCCGTGGTAGCCTTTGGCATCAGACACCTCTAAAAAAAGGCACCTCCATAGATCGTTTAGATTTCCTTAAAATACATTAGATTGGCAATTGTTAAGCATAGAAATTTTTTGAAATTCAAAAAAACTGCAAAAATGGTGGCAGTTTGTAAAATTTTTTCGTAAAAATGCAATAAACTTGTATATTATTATAAAAAATGGAAAAATTAAAATATCCAGTCTTTACAATTATTCATGTATCTTTACAATGATTTCCAATATCAATAAACTCTTTTAGAGGGATATTCTAGACAGTATAAAGAATAGATTTATGCAAAAAAATTGATTTCTTAAAACCTTTATCTATTTTGCAATATGAAAATAATTGGTCTTTTATTGACAAAATAAACAAATATTATAATTTGAAGGATCTATTTTTACATTTTATTAGTAATTATTAAAAATATAATAAATTTTATAAAACTGGTTTAATTATACATATCATAGAGTGTTCCAAAAGAGTTAAGGATTAAACGTTCGAAAATCGTCTTTACAAAGAATTATAAGGAAAGATTTGCATCTTAAACCTTACAAAATTCAGCTTGTGCAAGAATTAAAACCAACAGACCATTTTCAACGATTAAATTTTGCAATTGAAATATTCGAGAGGTATCCAAACTTCAGAAATACCCCGACCCTTTTAAAACTCTTTATATATTGTTCCAGTGCTTAAACAAATAGAATTAGCTACCAGATTTCCTTTTTTTTGTGTTTTGGGATCGATCTTTTATTTTTTGCTAATCATATTTTACTGATAACACTTATTGTAATTCATCAAAAACAAAATAATGTCAAAAAGTTCATATTTAATATCTAATAAAACAATGTTACAACCTATAACGCAAGGAGTAATTGAAGAGACCTAAGTAGATCTAAATAATCTAGTTGCATGCTAAATCTGCGTCAGCAAAATTAAGCGAAGATTTTTCTGATTTTTGCGAAGAAGACATCTGCTTGAAATTTAATTATTATTTGCTATACTTGCATAGAAGCTTCAGCTTAAATTAAATTCAAATGGAGTAGGTTATGAGTTCCTAGATTGCTTATGGAAATATTCAAGCCAATTTGTTCTAATTTTAATATTAGGAAATGATAAGTTTTTTTTCTCTCTCTCTCTCTCTCTTTGCGATGATGATTTATATTTGACAAGTTTGAAAATATAAGCTAGGGATGTTTTGTAATAATTATAATAATATAAGACAATTAAATTTTAATATTTCTTAATTTTATCATAAATTAACTTTTGTCTTATATTAAATTAGATTTAATCAACTTTTAGGACTAAAATAAAAAAAATATATATATAATAGTTTAAAAAATATAGTTACATTACTTTGTTTAATTAAATATTCTTGATAAATAATTGTTTTCTTTGCACTTTATACTATTGCGATCTTACATGTTAATTAGTATTTTACATATACGAATATAAATGTTGTTGTACCTCAGTAATATTAGATATTATTTTTTGTACATAGAAACAAATGAATATTCAATTACGGCAAATAAATTCTGAAAATAGATTCATTAAATTGCAAATTTTATAAATATTCATCGTACACAAACAATCGTTAAAATAAAAAATAAATAAGTGTATATAAATTTTCATATAAAGGTATTATTTAGAAAAATAAACTTTATTACACTTTATTTAATTATAACACTTACAAAATTTGGAATATATAGAATAAACCAGTAAATTTTATTATAATTAATATATTTTTTAATAATATGACAAATTAACAAAAATATATTCTTGAATAAAAATTGTTTTAAATATCCAAAGTTTAAAATATCTTAAATTTAAGAAATTTATTTAAAAAACATAAAACCGCATGACCTTCAATATTTCAGTTAATTTTACGAGTTAAATCTCGCTTATCTGAGATGGCAATAATCAAATTTACTTCTTACCACAATATTTTGTGTATTTATAAAACTTAAAATGAATGAAAACTTATATGGAATATTTTATTATTACCAGAAACGCTTTTTTTATTGTTTTTTAGGTTAGTTATAAATTTCAATAAATATATAAACAAAATAAAATGAATTTTAGTTTTAAATGAAGTAAATATAATAATTATAGTAAAAGAAAACTTAAGAAATAATATAAATAAAAATATTTTTTTATCTTACACATTTTTTGATTGAAATTTTTTTTATATATAAAAATATCATATTGATTTATTTATTAACTGTTTTTAACATATACGTTAAATTTTACTTCTAATCACAATTATGGTTTAAAATATAGATTTCATAGTAACATTTATTAAATTATATAATGTACCACAAATAATATAAAAATAATTTATGTTTAAATATGTGTTCTTCTAATATTAAATTTAATTGTAAGCATTTTGTTATAGAATATTATATTAAGATCAAAGTTTATTCGTTGAAATTAATCATTTGTGAAATGCAAAGTATAATTTAACATAAAATATAAAACATGAGGGTAATAAAAGTAGTTAAGTTAGTAATTTTTCTTTTTCCATTGTATATCAATGTTATAGCAACATCAGAAAAACTTGATAAACCAAATTTATTGTTCTATTTACTTTTATGCGTATAGCAGCCCTGTATATAATACATGCATTTTGCATACATAGTCCGATATTTTCCAGGAAGGCTTGCCTGAATAATGCAAGATGAAGGAAATGTCAATTCCGTTTCCGTACATGAAGTTGAGAATAAAGGGAGCGCGACAACATACCTATCCTATTCTACATGACTGTACGTATTTATATTGAATGACTGTATTCAATTATACGATATATGTAGATATACACTGTATTTATACATATACATATTATTGAGATATTCCCTGACAACTCGCACAAAATTACACTGATTTTCTATTCTTGATATTGTAACGTGGCTAAATTGTTATATATGGTCAAGAACACCTGTTGGACATGGATTTTTACCTTGTTCAAAACAAGTTTCAACATTTTATTAAATTCAATTTACGCATATGATATCAACACTTTTTCAAAACAAAAAAACTATATTTCATTTTCATTTATTATGATATTTTTATTCTTATTACAATCAAGCGGAACATAAATTTGAAAATTTTCAAGTGTTTACAAGTTTTAAATGTTATAAATAAATAAATAATAGAAATTCAATTTAAATTATGAATCTAGAAATAGTTTAACAAACTTTGTCTTCAACATCTTCGACTGTTTAACCATCATCAGAAAGTACACGTAAATGGCATATATGTATACGCACATTATTAATATATGAAAAAATCTGTTATTTCATTAATGTATAATAACAGTGCAATTTCTATGTTTTATGATTTGGCGCGTTATACGATGAATTACATTAGTGTCCGATCAAAGGTTCGTTTTCGGTTTCTGTTAGTTTTAGCGCAAAATTAAAGTTTCGATTTAGTTTTGCTTTTAGCAACAGACTGGTCGAAACTAATAACGTTTGTAAGGTAATGTGGCTTACGGTTAGTTTTCTAAGAATAGTTTTAAGAAAGAATTATCCAAAGGAAAATAACCCAAATTAAGTAATCTACAAGTAGTTTTGTATTTAAATATTTTAACCGTCTCTGGAATATTTTAATTTTTTTTTATTTTCATAACTTCTAACTAATTTTAAATTAAGACTGCTTTGGTTAAAAAATATTTTCTGTGTAAATTATATACTTCGACCAACATAAAATAAAAAGTTTCTGAATATTTTAAAAATTCATTTTTTAAGAGCATTAAAACTATTCGTTTATTGAATAAGGGATTTTTTAAGGGGGAACCTATCCAGACAACTCTAAAAAACAACGATATTCAGGAATTCATAACAAATGAATCATTTGGGGTTTTAACTATATTATTGTAGGTATTTTTGATATTATTACAAAGTTTTTAGAACTAAAATTTTAATATTTGAAGCCGTTGTAGCCTTTGGCGATAGACACCTGCCAGTCGTCATCAGTCCTTAAAGAAGGTAGAACAAAATCATTTAAATTTCCTTAAAATATATTAGATTGCCTATCGTGAAGCGTAGAATTTTTCTAAAAATTCCAAAAATTACTAAAATGACAAAAGTTTAAAAAATAAATAATAATAAATTTCAAATTTCTAGTGAGAAAAAAATGCTATAAATTTGTTTATAAAAAATCGAAAAATTAAAATATCAAAAAAAAATCCTACGCTACACGATAGAAAAAAAAAGTTTAACACATTACCGATAAATATTAAAGTGATTTCATTGAATGATTCTCGACAAAAAGTAAAACTAGATTAAAAAATGTGGTTTCGAGAAAAACGCATTTAAAGTTTTCGGTACTGTAGTTAACGTATTATACGGCCTCCACAATTATTCTTATAGCTTTGCGATTTCTTCGAATATCAATAACAATAAACCCTTTTGATGAGTCATTTTAGACAGAATAAGGAATAGATTTATGTAAAAAAAAATCAATATCTTGAAACCTTCAAGATGGGGTCCCGCCTTAAATTACATCAATAATATGATTTTACTCGGAACTGAGACAGAAACTGAAACTTGATTTTGGTTTCAATCAGACATTAAATTACAATACAGGAGAACAGTAATCGCTATATCTTTAGTGCGTTTTAGGAATTCATGTTGACAGGAATCTACTCTATAAAGTAATATTTTTAACATTTTACAAGATTTATATTTATTTGAAATTGTAGAGAGTGATAATGAGAAAATATTTAGAAAAAACATATCGTTCCTGCATTTTAATTTTATGATTCTATACATATTTTAAATATTTATCTTATCTAATTATTTTAAATATTAAATTGTGTCAAATAGTTAATTACATTTTAAAATAAAAACAATTCTTGTAAAATCTTCACTTTGTGTAAACCACAAAGAAATTGCAGAGAACGGGGTTAAGAAGTTTTGTTAGTTGAATATTATTAACAGTCGCACGATTACTGCAGAATCAGTAAAGCAAGTTTATCAACTTTGTTAAACTAAATAAAAACAAAAAATAAACATGAGCAGTTACTAATTCTACATTAATTTAAGTGAAATATAGGTATATACATAACTGTATAGCGATTTGATGTTAATATTTTTTAGCTAAAGATTGTTTTATTTGGAATATCACATCAAAAAAGTGATCTTATAAAAAATTATATTCTTAAATCAAATATTAACTCCCAAAATTATAAATATTGTATTTCTCCAAATAAAATTTACAATACATTGTGTTCAATTTTATGTATCGTTTTATTTGTGTTATTCCAATTAAAACTAAATATTACCGACATATTTTTATGATAATTATCAAACATATAAACGTATAATGATTTAAAATTGGCATTGAATAACTATTTATAGCTGCCATTACAGTGTCACAGTATAGAGTTGGTACAGTCCTATATAAATTAAAATACTAATACTAAATTTATTATATTTCATGCAGTAGTTTATAATTTTTAATTACTAGTGAACTATTCAAATGTCTTATTTCTAGTACAAATAATTACAGTTAAATTAATAAGTATTATTCACAATTTTGATTGATTTAATTTAATCATCTTAATTAAAACTTTATAAAGTAGAAAAATATAAAGTTAAATTTATGGTATTGCGTAATTTACACACAAACACATACACCCATGCATTCAGAGAATGTCAAATTATAGAAGTCAATTGTTTGTATTCAAGTGATCTGTAAATAGGTTTTTATTCTATTAATAATTTATCCCAGGCATATTTTTCGTTATCATTTCAAGATATAGTTTAACACCACTTAAAAATAGTAGTTTCTATATAAAAAAGAGGTTTTTATATAAAAAATATAAATATTATTTTGAATTATGAGAAAATGTAATTATTAGAAAAATTACCACTCTATTATAAGTCCAAAAATAATTTTAACTATTTTAAATTTTTAAAATAATTTTCTAACGAGTACCAACGCAATTTTCTCTAAATTCAATAAATAAATGTATTAATTATCAAGCGGATTATTTTATTACGTAGACACATTATATTTGGATTATGAAACTATTTAATAACAAAAATTGTATTTAATACTAATATAGAAGTAAAAAGATCAATTAATAAGAAATACAGTACTTTTATCATCTGTTTGTGTTTATAGTCGTCGCCACGAAACAATGTAATTGCGTAACCATTGTACGTTTACATAGTACCGCCCCCGATCTGAATCTTTTTATGCCGAAAAATCCGTTGTTGCTATATACACGAACAGTTTGTAAAGAAGTAACCAATCTAAACAAAATCTTCGTACCCCGTATACATATTTTTCGAATAAAGTTGAAATATACTTCATATTATTGAGGGGTATGTCAACTAAGCTTTTAGAAAATGATAAAGATAATAACGTATATCGAAGTTAAATTTCTGCTTATTATTTTGTAATTACTTGATTTGTGGCGACGATTATCTCTTCATTTTAGGTTTAATTATACATGGAGACATTATTTTTGTATAAAAAATAAACAATTTAGAAATACAAGTTTTATTTTAACAGAAAAGCAAAAAGTTTAGTGAGATTAAGGAATAATTTTTTATTTTGCCGCCTATGTCGCTCCTGAAACAAAAGATATCTATGCGCCTCGCCTCAGGACGCACTAGTTAAGGTTAAAAATAGTTACTTATGTGCATAATGAACTTATGACAAACTACTATAGTTGAAAAATACGTGTTATGAGAATGAATGGTTTTTATGACCAAAAATATGTTAAATGTGTAAAACATAGCATTAGAATAAAGTAAAAACTATTTAAATAAATGCAATATTGTCACTAACTTATTGTTAATATAGAAAAATTAAAATTTTGTATATTAATAATGAAACTAGTTTAAATGATAGAAGTTTTCTTTAAATATTTAATAATATTTTTATACCGGCAATATTGAATTTCGCATAGTAGATATCGAATATTTTATCATATCGGATATCGTAAGTTTGCGAAGTATCACATTGGATAGATTAAAAGTTAACATACTTTAAAGTATCACGTAAAGACACCAAATACGGTACCGATACTTTTTGAAAATTGATATTTATCCAAATCTTATATATTGTATCATATTCAAAAATTATTTAAACACGTACGTATTTTTTACTAAGTTGAACGAGTTTTAAACCTAAACCTGATACAGATTTGTAAATTATTTTCGTTGCATCTCAATCCTTTGAATTTACAATTCTGCTACACAATTTTGAACTGAATTAAAATTATCTTACTTTTTACATATAATGATCTAAAGATCGAAACGAGTTACCACATGATTATTTATGAATCTACAAAGCCAAATAGATTATATAATGTTTCATAAACTAACATATAGCTGGCCACGTTCCAAAATTTATTACTTATGTGTACATATATCAATTTTTCAAAGCTTTATTAGTGTTATATAATATTTCAAACAAATTTAAAGTATGTCTAATTACATAATTAGTTTAACATGAACCTAAAAAAAAATAAAGGTTATGTATACCTTATCATAAATTTGGTAATCCATCAATTAAACTGTATTAAGGGGGGACTCCACCCTGACAGCTCTGAAAAACAGCGATATTCAGAAATAATTTTAAGTGTTTAACAACAATCGAATCATTTGGAGTTTTTCTCTTTATTGTTGCACGTATTTTAATTATTATTACAAATTTTTTTTAAGTAAAAATATTAATATTAGGAGCCGTGGTAGCCTTTGGCGTCAGACACCTCCAAAAAAAGGCACCTCCATGAATGCCAGTCGCCATCAGTTCTCAAAGTAGAAAAAAATCGTTTAGATTTTCTAAAACTTTATTAGAATGGCTATCGTAAAGCACTTTTTTTTTCAAAATTCACTTTCAGGACGGGGTCCCTCCTTAAATTACAGATACAAGTAATTCTTATTTTATTTAAATAATAATGTAAGTATTTTTTTCTTCATTTGAATAAAATAACATTGAAAAGATATACATATATTATTAAGTGAAAAATTTATGCGTACAATTAATACAGTAACCTACATAGATTGAATATACCTAATTATTATAAATTCAATTAGTTGACGAGGTTGATCATATTATAAATAATAAACGGTAGGAATATAAATTCAATTGTATAAATTGTAGTTTTATAAAGTAGTGAAAATGTCACAAGTCTAACTAACTGCATTTTGCGTTGCATGAAACTGTTATAATGATTAACAAAATATGTTAACTGCTGTCTAGGTGCATATGCCGTTACAGATAATGTTCTCAAAACTTCGCTTTTTGAATCATTAACGTAAATTTGTTACAAACTTTTGTAACAAAACTTGCAATATCATTTTAATTAAATTAATAAAAATTGCCGACTTAGGATTACATTATATCTGCATTATATGAAATTTCTATGCGTCATATACATATAGATTTTAAATTTAAAAACTTTTAATAACTTTTATAAAACTTAAACTTTTATGGTAAGCAAGTGCATTTAATAATTAAAAATTACATTATTTTTCAATAAATTTTGTTCATGTTGTACATGATAACTAAAATATTATATTAAAAGACAAATCGTGATCTTAACATAAACTTACTACCAAGCTCTTTGATCCTATTCCGAATTGAATAACATATTTCATTCTATATTATGAAAATCTTTTCATTTTCATAATTAATACTTTTATAGATATTACTTAATATTATTATTATATATTGTGAACATCAAAATAAATNTGAACATCAAAATAAATATTTATAAAAATATAAAAATAATATAAAAAAAAAAATTAATAGATACTTTTAGAATTTTAATCTTTGCTTCACTTATTTTATAATTAATATAAAATCTGTAGCATTATTTAATGGTATGCCAGACTTAGGCCATGCCAGTAACATTTGTGATTACAACCGAATTTGGTATTTTTTTGGTATGCCAATTTTTGTTTTGCCTCATGTAGACCTGGCAAGGTTTTAATAAGGCTTGCCTTAGTTTAGAAAGACTAATTCGTTCCGAATAGATCTTTCGGAATCCTAAATAAATTTCTAGTCGGGTTGTATCAAATATGAAAGTTTATTAATGAAATTTATACTTAATATAAGTACCTATAGCAGAAGAAAGGATAACTTGAACTATGGAAAAAATATTTAAATCTAATAATCTAATAGTATCTAAGGGTATGGTATTTTTCAAAATTTAGTGGTATCGGATCATTGTTTGATAAGTTAGTACACTGTTTTTTATATAAAAATAGATTCATTGATATTTAAAATTGTAGTTATTCTGATGCTTTAGATATTTACCATTATTTTAATTATATTTGTGAAATGATAAGGCCGAAATAGAATATTTTAAAATACTTGAAGTATCTTAACAATTCTCGTTGAGAAAATATTACCCAAAAATGTTTTTAAAAAACAGATTTATATTGCTCTTTCAAGAGAATTTCTTTCTGCCCCCAAGTTCACGGTTCCGCGAATTTCTCTGAACTGGATTAGCTGAAACAATAAAGTAAAACGGATTTTTGAAGCTGAGTTAATTTTGCCATATTTGAGTGATTTTTTTTTTTTTTCAAATTCGAATTTGTCACAAAATAGTAGCCTGTTAAAATGAGCTATAAGCTGACAACAATATCCAGAGAAGCGTGAATAACTACAACAAAACGGCTTCGAAAATCGAATTCTTGAGATCTTTTACTTTAAAAATAAATAAAAAAGTCTATTTTTTGAGACCGCAAAAGATATTTGCTTCTTTAACTAGTTTATATTAAATATAAAATAAGTAAATTTATTAATTGCAATTTTTATACTTAATTTTTATATTTTTAAAAACAAATAAAAAAGTTTATTTATTATTATTAATATGGAATTTACGCATATGATTAAATATCTATATTATTTGATTCATTAAAAATTTAGTCATTGAAATTGCTAAATCATTGATTAAGCCAATTTTTTGTAGTTTAAGATTGCATATGAAAAGAGTAATTTTAAGTAAAATGGTTATAATAACATTCAAACAAGATAAAACAAACTCTTACACATAAAAAGCCAAAATGAAAGACAGCTTTAATATTAAACTCATAATAATAAAAACTTTCTTTAAACATACACATTAAATTTATTTAATAATAAATAATGAGATTTAACCTCAATGTTTTGTTTCTTGTTCTTATTTATAAAAAAAGTACGTGAAACAAGCGATATTAAAATTTAAATAATTATAATTTAACGTTTTCTACAGCTATGATTTAAAAAAAAATATGTTTGCTAATTTTATTCAAATAATTCTTTTATTCTTTTAATGTACCGACTGAGCAATCATGTGTCAGATTGACTTGTGAAGGTAATAAACGTGTAGGTAACGTTAGCGAGCGTTTTTTCTACTTTGTCGCTCTAGAGCGGCAAAGTAACATTTTGCGTTGACAAAAGAGAGCGCAAATACCTACTTTGTATAGCGACTTTAGAAAAAATGGATTTACATCACTTAATAAAAACAGTTGTTTTGTATAATATTAAAAACATTAAAATTAATTTTAACTTCTAGTTTCAAAAAAATAAGGATTTATTTACGTTTTAACATATTTAAAGCACCACTCATGTGCATAAAAATATAACTTCATTCATATTTTAAGTAATTAAAAATAGTTTTAAATTTTTTACTATTTTTCCGAGTTGTATGATTAATGTAATTTTTAAAGTATTCAAAAACAAAATTAACTTTGCGTTGTTTTACTATATCAACTTTATAAATAAACATAATATTGCGAACGAAAATATTCTAATTAATATGAATTATTTTCTATTAGCTATATTAGTATTCAGATTTGAAAAAAGGAATTTGATTTCTAAACCCTACGTATTTCTTTAATTACGCAATATTTATAAAAAATATTAGGATTAGAAAATAAGTGGTCACTGATTTTAGCTATATTTATCAAATTTAATATAAAATAAACCAAAAATTATTATTAAAATCATTAATAATATATAGCATTAAACAAATAAGTATAAAATTACATTACAAGAAATTTAAACTTCAATAAACGATAAAAACTGTTATATTTAAAGTAATTTGTAAAAAACATAAAATTTATATATACTATATAAATAGAGTAATGATTGTGTAATGGCCAAGATATACATATATGGGCGGTCAGTGTCCCCTGTTTTGAAACAAAAACTCGTATATAATGATTACGTTGTGGTGCAGTGTGGCCAAGTATAAAATAATCATGCTGCATGCTGAAACCACGTATCCTAGGTCATGGTTACTTTAAATACATCCATTCATTACAACAGATTTTAATAATTTTTTTAAAAGATTTTTACACTATAAATTATTTTAACTAATCTTAATCATTATAAGAAAATGCATATATCATGGATGAGTTATTTTGCAGACAATAACCTTTTACACTTTTTTAATACAAATATTTTACTAAATTATGAAATATATACAAATTATTTTCATTTTAATCTTGCCCAAGAAAATTTAAATCATTTTAAAGAACTTATGTATATTCATTATCAGGGCCGTAATTAGCCTTTTGTGGGCCCTGGGCATGACTTTCAAATTGCCCCCCCCCCCATATCATTAAAAAAAATCCTAAAAAAAAAAAACTTTCCATACATATATGTTAGTTCTGAAGCCCCTTATCTTTCATTTTTTAAAGTTTGGTAACAGTCTTAACAAATAAACACAAAAAAATTATTCTTTTAATTGTTTCTGCCCGTAATTTTATTTTCATTTTATATTTATCAAAATACAATTAATTTACTTAAATTGTATTTTACTTGCTTGTTTTCGCAAAATTATCAATTAAATCGTTTAAAATAACTTAGATGACTTTTTTGGGCACTGGACAAGTGCCCTTGTTGCCCCTGCCTAGTTACAGCCCTGTTCATTTTAAATATATTTAAATGATAAAATATATTATAATAATTAAATCAGAATTATTTAATATAAATGAAAAAAATAAATAATAATTCATTTATCTGTAATTTTTCTAATATAAAATTATATCAACCAATCAATAAATTTTTAACTTTAATAATATTTTTAAGCAAAATATAAAAGAGTATTAAGTTAAATTGAAATTAAAGATGAAAAATTTGATAGAAATTAATCATTATATGTATGACTAAAGTCATAATTTTGTATAAATTGTAAAGTTAAGTTATATAAAGTATAGTTCTGTTAACACGTGATAATTTTATGAAAAAGTAACAAGCATTATATAAAATAATTAAATCATCATATAATTTATTATGATACAGTCATATATAATATGTTATGCATATATGTACATACATATATATGCAGCAATAAGACAAATAAAACAATGTTGTCCAAGGTTAGTGTTCCATAGCATAGCATAGCATAGTACAGCGTAGCATGTGTGTGCCGCGTAGTCGAAATTCGCACACGGACGGATGATTGGATGGACGCAAAGCCAAACCGAAGCCGAAAGTTAAGAACATGTTGCGCCAGAAGAGCGAATGACTGCACTGCGCCCGTCCCTAACCTGACTTAAGCCATTGCCCGTTCAGGAAGGTTAGAGTATAATGAACCGGTTTCAACCTTGGTTCGTCTGTTGACCGCTGGTTGCCAAACAGCGCGCTGTCCAAAAACAAAAAGAGCTTCCATGAATGCAATGCACTCGTTCAAGGTCAAGCCGAATCGCAACGCACACCCTTGCCCCACCTTGCACCCGATGCAATAGCCCGCGCTTTTCTACATTATAAATATGTGTATGTGGCGTGAAGTGCACACACACTAATACAAATGTACGCACATTTGATACTAAATCTTCCAAGTTCTGTTCACATGATAGAAAAATTCATCCATCTTTTATTAATACACCTAAAGCATGAATTTTCATAAATCTTCGCACATTGTTATATTAATAAAGATAAGTATAAGACATAAAGTATATGCACATATACATTTTCATTTTGATTAACATAATCAACATATGTACATAAATAATTTCTAGAAACTTCTAGTTTATTAACTTAATGCAGTATAACAAAATCTAAATAAAATATATATCAAAAAACATTCAAATTACTTATAAATCCAAACTTAACTATAAATATTTACGTATATAATAACTTAAAAATAAAATTATGCAAACATATTCCACCATTTTGAAGTTAAAATTCTTTAATAATGAGTTCTCCATCTTAGAGAAATAGCTCTCAACGAATGAAATTCTACCAACAAACAAAGTATGTAGTCTTGGTCAAAGTCGACATTTTAAGAAAAATATACATATATATTTAAGGAACGTTACTTAAAATTCTTAAATATAAAAGAAAATATACTTATTAGTTACAATTTTTTATGTCAAAGTAGTTTATAGTAAAATAAAATTATTATCCAGTAATTAATTAAATTTTAAACATTAAAACTTGCATATGACAATTTTTTCCGCTACTGTTACCGTTGTTAACACGATCTCCGTTATTACCGCTAATTTTTTATTTTAAATCCGGCTGTAATTTTTATCATCCGCTAAAATTTTAATCTGAAGAATAATTATTCACGTTTTTCATACTGTTTATAGTACTTTAATTCTGTCAACTAAAACAAAAAATCGCGAATCATTTGGGATAAAATAATAAACATTAAATAAAAATTAAATGGCACTTAATTAATCTCTATGGAAATATGCAAAAAAAATTGCTTTTTTTTTTAACATAAAATAAATGTTTACTCAAAAAAATGCAGATTATTAAATTTATTTTGATTGTTTAAAGTTGAAAATAAAACAACGAATATAATAGTTTGAAATTGTTGAATATAAATAATTAATTGTTATGTTTATAATAAGAAATTTCATGATACAAATAGTTTTAATATATAATTTGATAAGTTTAAGGAAACAATAATAAATGAATTTCATGAAGTAGAAGAAATGAAAAGGTTATTTGAAATAATTGAATGAAAGAATAAAATGGTTGATTGTAAATGCAACTCGAATCCCTTTTCCTAAGCATCATGAACACAAGAAGAACAATTGCAAGACATGTGAACGGAATTTGAAATAGCAGCAATGTGATTTTTTTCATTTTGGCAATTAATATACGGAATGAAATGAAATGAAATGAAATTCAAGTATTTTTATATTCGAACACGTTTTATATTGAACTTGAACTGAGAGTGAGTACACTAGCGCGTATTTATTTCCCCTCCATCCGTCAATGATTTATATAAATTTCCCCTTCTACTATTAAAGTATATAGTATATAGGAATTCTCCTCCATTTGATAGAACATGATCGGGTTGTTGATCGATTGCACGGCTCGTTGCAGTGGTCGCGATCGACGTTTGAAAATCATTTGATCTTTAGAGCTGGCATTTATATTTTATATTATACAAGTTGGTAGGGGTCATTCGACTTTGGAACATTATTAACTCTAGCCATAATTGGCAAATCCATTTATTAGGATTATGCTATTTCGAAATGAATTTGTGTATTGCACGATGTTTGTCACATTTTTTCATTAAAATGATCTATTGTTAGATCTATCATTTTGACAAGTAGTCAGCGATTGTTCGTGATTTCAAATATATGAAAGTCGAAATCTATTTCATATTAGATATTTACAGTTAAATACAAGTGAAACACAGGAAATGATTCATTGTAAATATACATATATTTAATTAAGGCTCTTATTCTGATTCACATTATTACTAATACATTTTACTTTAATTTATAAAATATCTATAGTTTTACACTGAACTATTGTAAATATATTTAAAATTAGGTTATATGTTTTAAGTGAAGTTTTTGATAATACTAAAAATACATGGTCCTGAAAAAAAATAGTGATTAAAGATCGGCTAAGCAACAATTACTGATTAGTTGGATATAAATCAAAGATCATTTAAATATCAATAAAAGATCTAGTCCTGAAATTTTAAAAAATAGTAAAAAACTGTGTAAAAAGTCAAATCAAAAACGTGTCATTCAAGCAAAAGTCTTTATAGCCGATTTCTAATACAATTAGAATCTAGTTTTATAAAAAGTAATATTTTACGAAGTACTAGAAGAAAAGTAGCAAAGAAGAACTTTTAAGATAATTAAAAATGATTGAAGAACGTTGGATAAAAGACCGGTTCCGTGAAATACTGGACTCACTACATAGTCAAAAATATTTTTGTATTTATAAGAATATTTTTATATATATATATATATATATATATATATATATATATATATATATATATATATATATATATATATATATATATATATATATATATATATATATATATATATATATATATATATATATATATATATATATATATATATATATATATATATATATATATATATATATATATATATATATATATATATATATATATATATATATATATATATATATATATATATATATATATATATATATATANGAAAATGCGTAAAGTATAAATAAATGAATTACAATTGTCAGTAAGTGTGGTGAGATAACCTAGTAATATCTATTTATATTTCACCATTCCATAATAACCTTATTTTAGCTATAAATGCATCTACTTGTAAACTTGATCAGTACTGTATCTCTTCAAAGTAGTTAAAGTAAGAATAAAGTTATCCACAACTACATCCACACACGAGTTGTGAACATCAAAACAAAGGAAAAAGACCAAAACAATTAAATCACACTAATAGCACACGGAAAGAGTTCCCATAAAATTTTTCACAACGTAACGTAACGTAAGCAAGCATATACAACATAAGACGACGACGCATTAATACTTGGTAACAAACGCAAACGCGTTCCACAGTGATTTTGCTGCTGCAATTATTATGTTAATTAATAGGTGCATTTGTTTTCGTATAAATTTAAAGCGTAGTCATGGTAACGAAAACCCAAGGCCATCTATGTGAATAATTAATCATTTTACCGCCATTTGCGCGGTAACTGTCAGTGTTATAGTAAAAATGGCTGAGATATGTGAAGCCGGACGTACGTACGTACTATATATGCATTAATAAGATTTCATGTTTGAATACGATCTTATTTATGGCTTTTATGTCTCTTCTCACATAAAAAATATTTTATTTGTTTATCTTAGTGTATTATTTTGTTAAAATTTGACAATACTCATATGCATTAAGTTATTTAAAAATTTAATAAACTAGCAAATATTTTAAGTACTCAAGTTAAAAAAAAAAACAAATAATAAATTATTTTAAATACTTCTATACATTATTTTCTATATTTGCATATTGTAATAAATTTGAAAAAACTGCATAAAATTAGTAAAAATCAAGCACTCGACTATAGGTATTAATTTGCTAATGAAGTTTGAAGTAGTTAAAATAAAGGTTTTTCATGCTGTATGCATTTTTAGCGAGCACCCCATTGTATTATTTTATAGTAGGTGGCTATGACGTGAAACATAAGCACCGCGACGGTCTGGCGATTCCTCGGCGACACATTTCAAACTGCGCCACCTTCATTTGCATACAAGAAATATGAAACATGCGAAAAAGAGTTGAGTTTCAAACTAAATTATTTCTTTGCCATGATAACAAAAAATTACGTTAAAGTTTTTAATTATTCGAGGCAGATTTGAAACGGCACATGAGGCCACGGTGGTGGGTGGGAACAGGTAAAGGAACATATTAACTCACGCAACCATAGATCATTTAGAATTTAGATATCAAACAAGAAAATAAAAATAATAATATCAAAATGTGGGATCAGTTATACTTTTGTAATATAATACAAAACTTACATATATCTAACTTCTCTATCGGGACTCCGAAAAATCTGGATATATTCCAATGATTTTTGATAATATATATTAACTAATAATTAATACTATATAAATAAAAAATACAACAAACAGAAAATTATGGTTATTTGATCAGTACATTTTAAGTCATAATACAATTTTTTTACAAAAATAAAAAATGTAAACTTATGATGAAGATGTGAATTAAGACCATTTCAATTTAGTTTATTATTTATTAATTAACAATAATAAATAAAGGTTATTTAACTTGAAATTTTGCGTAAAATACATTTGGCAACAGCGTATTTAACAGCTGCCTGTTGTTGATAGCATTCAGTTGAATGTAAAATGAAAATTTAAAAAATCAATATAAAACTCTTCAATTTCGACAAAAAAAAAACGATTTGCTCAAAAAAAGCATTATAAAAGCGAAAAATAATTATTTAAAAAAAATAATAGAAATATCTCATTGTAGTAAGCAATAATAATTAAATTTTGAAAACTCGCGCTTCTTTTCAACCGACTTGCGCATTTATTCAGCCGACGTTGCCAATTTTCAATTATTTATATCAAAATATTTTTAAAAAAGCATGTCAAAATATTTTGTAACTTTTGTATTATTTACGAAATTGATAAATACTATTTTTTTTCATATTTCTTTAATCTAATTTGTGTATGTCTAAATTATATGAAAAATATGCATTTCATACAAGATTCCCTATTAACTATCTTAAATATACAATTTTCAAAAATTAATTACACAAAAACTACACGTCAGATTTTTTAGTATTTATATACTATTGATAAATAACATATTAAAATTTTAGCTTCCTAACCACAGTAAAGAAAAACCAGTAGCGACACTCTTTTTTTATCCTTCTCCCCTGGTTGTTAGTTGTGATTTCCTAATTTTATTTTTTTTTTAGTGTAGTTGGATATTCCATACAGAAATTTTAGGCGGAGTTTCAGTNTTGGATATTCCATACAGAAATTGTAGGCGGAGTTTCATTTGTTTCAATTTTATTGTGATATTTAGTAGATGTCACTTTGTTATATTCACCAAAACACTGAATAAGAGCTGCGCGGGCAACGCTGGAACGAGTAGCTGTTACAGTGTTTTAATATAAAGTTAAATATTTTACTATACACCATCACAACCAACTACGATTCCTAGTCATTGAAACTGAATTCTGAGTATCGCAGGCCTGTCCTATCTAAAAGTTCTTCTAATGATCGATCAACCTTAAATAAAAAAAAGGGGGAAATTATTAAATTTCTAGATATTAATATATAATATATAAATACTATAAATTTTAACATAAAAAGACGATTATATAAAATATTAGAATCTTTTTATGAAAACCTAAATTAAACTATGTATTATATATTTTATAGCTATGTAAAAATATTATATTTAGTTAGAACTATATTAATTTTGTTATTGCAAAATGAAATATTAATATTTTTATTAATTTATATTGCATATTTAATACAACTTTTATTATTAAATGTNAACGAGTGTTTTTGATTTCTGTTTAAAAAATTTATGTGGAATATATTCTTGAAGATATATTTTGATAAAAATAAATTTAAAATGAGATATAATTGATAATAAAAGTATATATTTGTATTAAATGATCTAAGAAATTGCACGCAACCGTTCGCCGCCAAGAGCGCTGCGTTCCGGATTCCGCTCGGCAAAAATTGCAATCATAATTTCTGCATGAGATACATATCAAATTGTTATAAATTTGCAATTCTGTTGAGCTTGTTATGCCAAGTTTGAAAACTTTAAAATTTCAGAACTACGCAACGATGTTAAATGCTAGGGTGAACATAGACGTGCATATTTTAATTATTTACATTTATAAATGCATTTTGCGGAATGCTATTACAGTTTTCAAGAAAAATATTATACATTTTATACTATATATTCATTACATCTAATTTGAGTTTTAAAACTTTTATATTTATAAAAATATATTACTATATTTTCTTCTATTTTCTTAGTTTTCATTTCAGAAATATATTTAAATTCTATGTTTTTTAATAAAAATATTTCTTATGATATAAATTATTGCGCAGAAAATTTTCATTTACTTTTCAATTAAATATAGTAATTTATTAACTATTAATAATTATGTAAATATATAATTTGTTTACTAANAATTTATTGTTTACTTATTTATTTTAATTACACTTAATTGATATCTAACTATTTTATTATTAATTAAAATATTTACTGAATATAAAATTATTTTAAAAATTAGATTCTATTTCAAAATATAACTTTTTAATAATATAATTGTAGTTTATTTCAATTGTTAAAGAACTAAAAAATATAATTTCATTATTAAATATATGTAATTGTTAAAATTTTTATGATAAATATATAAAAATCAAATTTTAGTTTGTACATTAATAGATAACCGTTAAAATATATTTTATCTGTTACATCTACATATATTCAAAATAAATTGCTTTGTATATTTTAAAATAATATTTTTTTATTAACCATTTTTGGAAAATACTGACCCAAATCGCTACAAATCACATTTAGTTTCGTGATGTAACACATGGTAACATATGTATCTAACTTTTGTTTTATAATATAGTAAGTGTCTATCAAATACACGTGCTCACTGACAATGGATGAAGTGACGTCACACATTCAGTATATTATTTGAAATTATGAATTAAAATTATATATTTTTTAATCCTTTGTTGGATTAAATAAAAATTCTTATATAATTTCCGATTGTTAAATTAAATTTATATTACAAAATACCTTTAATAATCACCGAAACTGAAGAAATTTTTCAAGTTTTAATAAATTTCAAAACAAACAATTCCGTTCAAATAAAAAATATATATTCCCTTAAAACATATTTACAGATATTACGTTAAAGATGAATGAAATAAATTTAAAATATAATAAATTTGATTAGAAATGTAAAATACTTACTTAATATAAAGAATGAAAATTGTAAAAAAAAAATAAATACCACTAAGGTAATTTGAATTTATATGTCATGTGATAATTAAATAAAAAAATAATTAATAATTTCAATAATTAATTAATAAATTACATAAGTTTATGACAAACAAAGAATACACAAAAGCATTGTTAATAATAGTGTAGTCACAGTAAACTAGATTCATAATATTAATATGATAACGAAAAACAATGGCCGTAGAATTTTTGTCTGACACAAATAGCAGCGTGTTTATTCTTTCAGACGAATTTATTAATCGATTTGCATATGATTGATTCCATAGGTTTTGCAATAATTCATGCGATGTCACACGGTCGGAAAGAGTGTCAAACAAAAACGACGAGTTTTAAAAAATCGTCTTTTTGAACGAATTTATTACTTACGATATATCATTCAAATGTGGTTCCGAACATTCACTCGCTTTTTATGAAACATGTTTGGAAGGATATTAATGTTGAATAAATTTGTTAAAAGCATATGCGATGTCAAACGACCTCTACTCAAGATTTTTCAAATTCTTATGTTTAAATTTTTCGCATACATGTTTCTTTGTTTCCTTACCAAAGTAAACTCATACTTTTATTTTTATAATATATTTTTTAAATATTTAATAATTATAATTAAGAAATTAAATATTTATCTTAGTGTTTTTTATTAATTTTAATACCTAAATAACTATTATTAAGATGTAATAACATAAAAAATGTTTTAAATCTATTTCTTTAAAATTAATAATTTAAATAATAAAAGAGTATTAAAATATGATGACATTACGCAAACAAGTAATTATTCATTGTTTTTTAAACATAACCAAAATAAAATGGCATTTTTTTTATAGAAATATGTATGTATGTAACATTAAAATTAATTTAGGTTAAACATTTGATTAAAAATCAAATCTTGTATTTTATTTCAATTTTATTTATTAAGTTCATTCATTGTATTATAACTTATTTAAAATATTAAAATATTCTTATTGCATCTAGAATGATTTTGCTACTTAACCTTGTTTTTATTGTTAGACAAAATTCAAATATATTTTGAATTAAAACTGTTTTTTAATAAATAAATATTTCTTTTAAAATTATTTATTATTTTATAGAAAAATTGCACTTTGTTGGGTACATAAATAAACTAAAAGGTTTTGTTTTTGAGATATTTATCTAAATTTCAAATATTCAAAATGTTACTTTCTAAAAAAACAATACGCACTCGTAATATATCAACAATTTTTTTTACAGTGATACCAACTTAATTTTTTAAATATTCTTTAAATAACAGCTATATAAAAATACTTTAAACTTAAATTATTTGCTAATTTATCATTCAACTTACAATTAATCCATAACCTATTTAAGTTGATCCAATTAAGAATTAAATAAAAATATGAACATTTTGATCTCTTAAACTGAAATCGATATAATAAATGAATCTCATATTTAAAATTTTAATATTACAATATACAGTTTAATATATAAAAATTGCAATATAATAATTATTTGTATTTATTTGTAATTATATATTGTAACTTGTAGTATCATAAATAAATGCTCATTTTAAATAGTATAGTTCTAAATTTTAATATTGCAATAATGAGTTTAATATATAATAGCGCTAAAAAATGTACAAATTGTAATGTTTTTATTGTTCCAGTTATTTTTATTTATTTGAAATAATATATAGCTAAAGTTGAAAATAAATTATTTAAAATAGATATTGCAACATAGCTTAATCTATTATCGAAATTATTTCAAATTAAATAAAACCAATTTCTCATGATAGCGCCTTCTAATTAAAAATTTAAAAGCGCATAAAATATAGTAAAATTTAACTAACAATAAGATTAATTCACAATATAACAAAATATTTATTTTGAAAACTGGTTTATTGAGCTACTACGTTATATTAAAATGAACTCCTTCCCCCTGTAAATTTGGATTATTTGAAGGCCGTGTGCTTGCAGTTCAATCAAGTACATTTAATGACTGTTAAAAACTCCAGATCAATTTTGAGAAGGCAATGGTCGACATTGAACCAAACTGCTTAAGTTAATGTTTATTTATTTGATTGTACGAGTTTACTAATTGTAAGTATACTTATAATACTTATTAAAATATATAGACATAATATTGTAGCATAGTACAAAAATTTTAGTTTCAGATTTTCTGGTTCTGTTTTATAACATTTTTTAGCCTCTGTTTTAATATACGGATGTCTTCTGACATTAAGTTTAATGATTATATAATATACAAGTATAAACAAAGATAAGAACTCACGGTATTAAATATTATGAATGTTATCCATAATATCGAGTTAGAATATGAGGTGCTGTAGTTTCGCAGTGCCTATGCATGATCCGTGTTTAGTTATAAGTTATTAAAACTGATAAAATGTAAATTGTCTGCTAATTGCATCTAATTATTATTTCTGATATCATTAAAATTATTTTTGATACAAAATATTACCTACTCAATTTATAAATCAAAATACTATAATTATGCATCATATTTTAGTGAAATTTAATTTTGTACACTATAATATAGTCTATTATTTTATTATTATTAGTAAAATTTTGACATTTTTAACAATAATAAAAAAAAAAAATATTGTGCATTTTATTTCACAATAACGTGGATTAATTATAAAAATAATTAGATTTGTTTCACATTGTAAGCTAATATACAATTTTTAATCATAATAAAATATTAAAAATTAATCATCTATAAGTTACTTAAACAAATAAATAATATTAAAGAATATTTTATATTATTAAAATTAAAAATTACATGTAATGNGTAAATTTGAAGAAATAACGACGCAATTATTATAAATGTGAATTTTGAATTCAGTCCTCGCACATTTACATATAAGTATGTATATAAGAATTCTCATGATATTCTTGTGTGCTTCTTATATTAGATACATTTAGATCTTACCTACTTGAAACTACATGTATATATTTTGTATATAAATGAAATCTTAAAATCTTGATTCATATAAGAAAATTATTTTAAAACTTTTATAAAAAATATATGATTATTCATTAAAAATTAATTTCTGAAACATGTTACGGTTACTTCATAATTTATAATAAAGGAAATAGTACTAATAAGTATTAAATCACTTCCCTAAATTATAAATATACAATAAATATTAAATAGTTATATAATTGTTATGTAGATATAATTTAATTTTTATAAATTTACCTTTGTTTATACAAACAACTTTATTTTATTGTCATCATGAGAATGTCAACTCTGCATGGGCAGGTATATACATGATTTACATCGATAGAAATGCATAAGTGAATCTATAATACTCTGCTGGTTATTAATGGCTTCTTAAATGCTAATTGACTACATAAGTAATTAGGTTTCTACATGTCATAATTTACTTGTTGAGGTTTTTTATGTATGCACATATAATATACTTTATACACATTCATATTGCTATTAAATATGTCATAAAATTACTTATTAACATGTAAAGTTTACTAAATTTCTTTACATANACTTTATTGATAAAAGTCGATAATTGAAGATCACAGAAACATAACCTAAATTTTGAAGTATTGACTGTTGAATATTTGCTCTATTGTAATTTTTCCATTTATAAATTGAATACCTTGTTACGAACTGAAAATTACACTGGTATGAATCAAGTACTGACCACATTACCCTCGATTAATACTGAATTGCAGTACATATCTCGTGAACCCTAAATTTCCCAGTAGGACTTGCTAAATACCATCCAGATATATGTAATTTGGAAACATGCATATGCACATACATATATGACTTTGTTATAATTTATGTATTACACATTATTTAATATCTGTTTACATAAGCTAAAACATGTTTTTTTACATAATAATATATCATTTTAGCGGTAATCAAAATTAATATGAAATTTATAAGAAATTATTATATATTTACTAGAAAATTAAAAATAAATCTATTATAATGAATTTTATAAAATAATACTTTTAATGTTAATGATTACATAAACTAATTCATCTACTATGAAGTTTAAAGATTTATTAGTTTTATTTCAGTAAATAGTATTTAAAAGAATTTAAACCTGATAATAAAATAATTTTTTATACTTTACTCTGTATTTAATGTTCATAACTTATTCTAAGGTAATAGACTATTTTCAACACTTAGAAATTGGATAGGAAATATTCATATTATATATGTAAATATTTAAACCAAATGAAAAACTAATATATTAAAATGAATTAAATCAATTTAAAATTAGCCAACAATTTAATGTTTCAAATTTTCAAACCAAAAGAAGGCTTTAAACAAGAAAAATTTAAAACAAACAGTATTTTCTAATATTTTAAATAATAAACAAATAATAATGTTGACATATCATGTATTAACAAGTAATAAAAAATAAATTCTAAATTAGCCAAACATTAGAAAAAATAAACCTTGGAGCCAAAAGAAAGCATAAAATTTTGTATGTAATAGTATATCGCGTCACAAGGGAAGATAAAGGCATATTACATCCCAAAGATTTCTGATGCACAAGCGAACGTAGTGAAAATTATCATGTAAATTTGAGTTATTTTATTGCTTAATTTAATTTTTTTATTTTAATATTTTATCGATAGACGTCAGGTCGTATTCTTGCACCGTTAAAACCCACAGCTGTTATTACATCCCGCCTGTCAATATGACATATTATTACTGACCTAAAATTAGGCAAGTAATTAATCTTTTACATATCAAGTATGCGGAAAAACGTATTAGAGAATTAAAATCGGAAGATTTTACCCCTTTAATAACAAAAAATACCAATATTATACAATAATTTAGCTTACAGTTCAATATTATATTTTATATATTATATACAGATATTTGAATTTCAGCACAAAGCAATTAATAATTATTATTTAAGAAGTACAAAATAGTTTTAATAATGTAATAACAAACTAAAACTAAATATGATTTTGATTAAGTTAAAAACATATTTAAAGAAACAACACTCTACCCGTTGAAGTAATCCATTAATAATCTAAAGATCTTAAAACTAACTTCAAACATAAAATGATTTCAAAAAGAAAGAAATAAATCCTTAATAATTCCCATTCGACCAACATATTCCATACAAAACATGTATCATAAGAAAAATTTAAGTAATATTAATAACAATGAGAAATGCGGAAACCCCACACAAAAGCGACAATATAGTAATTAAAAAAGTAGGCTGTACTAGCAGATAAAACATCTAATTAAAAAATACACAATCTATAAATAAAATTATTAAAAAACAAGAATATTTTTTCCGGGAATATAAAAGTTACTAATTGATAGAAGTAAGGAATACTGAAGAAATATTTTACGAATGATTTACTCAGAAAAATATTTTGTCCTTTTCGCAAGAAAAATTAACATAAGATGAGTTGGTTGAAATTATTTTGCGAAGTTATTTTATTGAATTACTATTTCACAAATATTAAAATTATACAATTAAAACAATTTAAAATTAATTAAGCTAAATAAGTTGTGGCCCAAAGTAATAAATGAAAAACAATTACAACGGCGACTCGTAAAGTGAAATTACTATTTTAGAAATATTTAAATAATAATTTTAATATTCTGCCAAATGCAACAAACATGTCCTATACAAAAACTTAGCACGCGTAATGTAGTCGGCACTGCATGAGCAACAGTGCAGCCGAACACAGTATCATTGAAGATAATCGTAATTTTTTCATGAATTTGTGGAATTTTTTGGACATTAAACTAAAGGATTATATAATATAGGAGTATAAAAAAAATAAAGAAAGAAACTTATTTCAATAATATTGATAGAAAAACGGGGCTGCTGTAGTTTCGCAGTGTTATTTACGAGCCGCCTCTGTATTGCAAATTGTAAATTAAGAATGTTCATATATAAATATTTTATGCTTAATGAAATTTTAATATGCATATTTGCCTTTTGTTAGATTTTATATTTAATTATCTTAAATGTAATTTTCTCTTCAAATATGTTTCATAGATACCTACGTTTCGAAGGAATACAAATGATAAAATTCAAATACAAAAATTATTTTTATTTTATGAACATAAGACAATGAAGATAAAGCAAAACTACACCATTGAAAAATTTTTAAAAACGTAACAACAAAATAACACCTACATAGAGAAAAACATAACAATTAAATGCATTCTTTTGTCATGCGTATAATACGTATGAGTTTTATTTTTAAGCCCTATATTTTTTTATAAAATAAAACAGATGAAATATAATAAGAAATATATTACGAAAAAATTTAAATATAATAATATCAAAAGAAATGTGTTATTCAATTTAAATTATTATATTATTTGTAAATATTTTTTAATAAATATATTAATCTAAATTTTATAAATATAATCTAGTCCAAACTTGCATTTTTACTATAAATTCTAAAATAGTTATATACATACCAAGTGCGGGAACGACTAGTTCCCGGATGAGTATTAGAACGATTCAGGGAACCAAGTTCACGCAAGAAGTATGTACAATATTTTTTGTACGAAAAGTTTAAAACTAATAATTAATTATTTATATAAT
>NEEE01001631.1:117237-129156 GCA_002278615.1 Pogonus chalceus
GACATAACCTATATTTTTTATAATGTTTTTAAAATACTATAATTATTATTTATAGCTGTTATTTTCAATGGTGCTATTCTAGAAAAGAAAATAATAATTTCATCAAAATTATTACAAATTAAAATCTCGATTAAAATCAAAATGACAGTTACATTTAACTTTAAATATAAAATCAAAATTATATAAAATTTTGTTATAAGTTGAATTTGAATTTATAAAACTTGAGATAATCTTCTTTTTAAGGTCATAATGGTCTTTTATTTTAAAACTTAATTAATACATACGTAATAATTATTTACAATATATAATATTTGCAAACATAACCTATAAATTTATTGTTTCAAAATTGAAACATAATAATATATAATTTGAAAAATCTTTTATTGAATTACTTGAATAAACACTTAATAATAATAAAATAATGTTTAATATTAATAATAAAATGCAATAATTATTCATCCCGATGAAATTAATGATAATTTTCACTTTATAAATTTAAAATATTTTCAAAGCGTAACAATAAATAGGTAGATTAACCACTAATAATTATTTAACATTTATTAAATGGTGCGAAAATTGCATAATTACCGGACATAATGTCATATAGTATTACAATTATACCGTCAGCAATATTATTATAATAATAAATTACTAATCAGTAATTTTAACCAAAATGTACACCGCAACTGACAGCAAATTGTTATAATTAAATTTTATATATTTATATACACCCTTTCACAAATGCACTGGTTAAATATTCAACGTTTATTTTCAAACATGTGTTTACATGCATATTTTGATAAATTATATTTTATTAATTCTATAATATTTGATATTTTAACAATTAATTATTCATTATATATTAATTTAAATCGTTTGAACTATTAGTTTCATTACTAAAAATGCTATAATTAATATCAAGAATTTATTTTTAATTTATTTATATTAAAACTTCGTTATCAATTACAATAATGATTTTAAATATTATAATTTATTAATTTGCAATATGCTATTATTTATATTAATGTAAGATGAAAATTTTTATACTCTACTTTTTTTGTATAAGTAATAAAAATAAAATTTATTTTAACTTGAATAAATAGATAAATACATTGCTCATTTATTTCAATCAAAAGATAATCTTATTAAATTGTTGGAAGTTAAACTTAAAAAGTAGATATTTAAGCAATTTCAAATTTAATATATTTAAATCTGTGATTTAAACTGATTCAAGCAATATATTTTTTTTATTATTAGTGAGTCTATTTCATTTAGATTCATTAACTTTTCTTTAAATTATTAAACTAGTTTTGAATAATAATTTATTTCAATTGCAATAAATAAATGTTACATAACCTTAAATATTGCTTCTATCATTTATTGTATCCGATTAATATATACATAAGTATAGCAGGTTAATAAAAAAAGTTATAATTTGAGGTGTAAATACAAAAAAAAAAGATATTTTTTTAATAGAAGGTAAAGAATAATATATTCTTTAATTAGATTAATTTATAAAGTTAGAATTACTTTTCTCAGAAAATTATATACATATAAAATACAAATTCTTTAAAATAAGTTATAGTTTCTATAATATTTTAATATATACAATAGAACTAGAAAAATCTAATAAAGTATAATATGTAAGCAGATAATTAACACGTTTACATAAATACTAATTTTCTAAGAATGAATATCTGCTTATTCTAGTTAATATAAATATTCTTCTATGAACCTTTTAGCAAACACAATTGATTATCAATTTTCAAAATATGTAGTTTATAAAAGCTTTTTTTGCATATTATAAAAAAAGATATATACTTATAAACTTACATGTAATAGCATAGATTAATTTCAAAATAAAACAATCAATTAACTCTCTCAACTAAATTATAATTTTGATATGATCCACTGGTTGTACTTTTCAAGTTAGCTGAAATTATTTCAAATCAAAGTTACGATAAGAAACACAAATTCTAAAACAAAATTAAAGAAATTAGAGAAACAACTGCCAAAGTACTACCAGTTTTCTGTTAAATCAAAATTTTAGATAATGATATTGCGAGTTATAAGCAGGTGGAAGCAAGATGTAACAAGTTAGTCTACACCACGAAAAGTCGGTGTTATATTCATTGCTAGCATTTATTTACTGTTTCCGTGTCATTTTAAAGTATTTTAAATATATTGGCAATTTTTATAACATAAATTAATGAATTTATTATCTAAGATGTCATTCTTTATTATTGTCGTTTAAATAGCAAATTGTAAGTAACAGCGTTCAATTTTTAATTATTAGTAACTTTATTAGAAATTTTTTTATGTACAATTACAATTATATATGTTCATAGTTAAATAATATCAATTCTTATTTACAAGAAATTAAAAAACATATGAAATGTACATTATTTAAAAATTATAATCACATAAAAGTTAATTAGGAAAAACAGTTGTAAAAACTCAGTAAATAAGTATATAAATTAAAGTAAGTAAAAGTTAAGTAGTTAAAGTAAATTAAATAAGTTGGAAGGTGGTAAAATTTTATATTTTAAGTAAATAAGAATAATTAAAATAAAACAGAAAATTGTATGACACTAATTAAATAAGAAGTAGGGTACACTGAAAGAGTTTTCTCAGGTAAATTCTTAATTTAAAAATCCTGTTTGTTTAATATATAAAGACATAATATTTATCTAAATGAATGCAGTGTATTTGAACCCAAGTGTTGTGCGAACTTCTCATGACTTAACATGAGTAACATTGAGTTAGGTCAGGCTAGCAACGTCAAAATTCGACTCGATGGCACGCAAAATACTCGGAACATGATGGCTGGCAGGGAAGAGAGAACGTAGTGAAAACAAAAGCAGCAAAAAGAGCGAAACGAAACGATAAAACAGTCGAAACACGTTTCGAATGTTATTCCACCGAAGGGGAATGCGACGTGCAACGTGCGTACATCTTTACCCTTTTCCTCACCATTGCAAAAGAGTTCTACCAGCATGAGGCAGGTCAGTTACCGCCGGATACGGTTCCGCGCCGTGTCGTTGATAGCATTTTGTGTTTCCGAAATTATCAAGACGGGTTAGGTTTTGTTTTAGGCTACGTACAGAAACATACTTTTAGTATTTAGTAACTATAGGTTCATACTTATATCAAGATATCCTTATTCACTTTTACAAACTCTAAGCAAATGATCATTGAACAGTCAATAATTCTTATATTTTGTAATTATATTAAACGTTCAAATTATCAATATTAAAAAAAAAAAAAACTAGTTTTACAACTTAAATAGGTTTTTTATTTTAAATATTTATTTTAATCAATTATATAAAATATATTGAGTTCATTATAATTTATACTACTTTTCTGATAAATCTAAAAAATATTGTTTACAATTATTAACATGACTAAGAATGAAATGAAGTCACGATAATAGTTAAATTCATCAATATACATGTATGTACGAGTAAACCTAAAGTTAAATATACATTTAACATGTTTTTAAAGATTTTTCTATTCAATATTAGTAATAATTACCTGTTTACTAAATTTTAGTAAGAAATTTTATTAACTTTCTTTGAAAAAACAATAATTTAATTCTTCATAGCAATAAAGTTCGTTACTAACTTACAAAGCAAAATTTATAAATTATATTTTAAAGTTATACTTAATACTTTTTCTTTATTAATAAAACCAAGAACAAGGAGTATTTTTAATTTGTTGTTGAATAAATAAGAATTAAAATATTATATTATTCAATTGAGCAATTCAATTTTGAAACGAAACACATTGAAGTTTATTATCTATTAAAGTCTGACTTTATACGAATATCAAGTTCATTCGATAAACATTCCACATTGCAAATGTAGTCAATGAACTTAAGACTAATTATATAATTAATGTATACAATATTTTAATTTGCACTTATGAATTCATATGTCACGATATATTTTACATTATTCAACGTTTCTCTCTAAAAATTCATAATTTATATAATTATTTATTATTTATAAATTAAAAAACGGACATATATTTCAAATATTTACAGTGCTGGTATTTTTGAGGTTATGATGATATAAAGTGATCGTTTTTCAAATGTTTTATATAAAATTTGATAAAATAGGTTAAACGGTAATAAGTAAAATAATTTGCAATAAGAAATACATCAATTACATGTTATTAGACCTTGTGGTTACCCAAGGTTCTATAACCTAAACATAGTATTTATAAATAATGAAATAAAGAATCCTTTTAGTAACAGTACTATCCCTTTCGTCCTTTGGACCACCCTTTAATATCTCCGCTTGATACATCAGTGACATGCGGCGAATGAATTTTATTCACTGCATGATGTCAAATGTAACCAAAATGCGCTTCCAAGGTTAATTCGTATAGTCCGTTACCTTGAACCACTAAAATGAATTTTCGTGTTCTGTAAGAAAGACATTGGTACACGAAATTGCATTATTATACTGATGTAGCGATGTTGTGCTGTTGATTCAATCTAAAGAGTTCATTATTTTTTGGTGTTATTGCGATAGCCTTGGACATTTCATGCTATTACATTATTTCTTTATGTTTCAAAATATTATTACTGGATAACACAAAATCCTCTCTGTTCAGATACATGTATACAATAATAAAACGTTTTCAAATATTTTTAAAGTTTTATTTTTACAATAAAATTGTTGATACATACATACATATACTTACAAGCAAATAAGATACTAAATACTAGATAATTAAAACAAAAACTAACTGATACTAGTTCTAAATGGTCAAGAGCTGCATAATTTATGTTTTTAACTTAATAAATAATTAATCTCTCTTTTTAATGAATAAAATGTCAATAACGTTTATTTGTGATTTAAAAAGTAAATATGCATATTTTAAAAACGTTGGATAACATATTTCATTTCTTATATATTTTAATAAATTAATAAAAAGTTCAATTAATATTTTGTTTTTTTTTTTACATTTATGTATATGCGTAACAACTAAAGAAAAGCATTCAGTATAATTCTAAATATATTAACCAAAAACAGAAAAAAAAACTAATTTGTAAAAGCAATTTATTCAAAGAAAATCAGTTTTAATATGTTATGTATCATATTTTGAAAACGATAACGATATCCGAAACTACAAATAAATTAATTGTAACAGTTTATTTGATAATAAATTTAATGAGAAATTAAGTGATCTTATAATTTCATTTAAAAAAATGTTCAAATATTTTTTAAGAATTTTAAAATTCAATTGATAGAATGATTCTAGTTAGAATATGTTGAGACGAGTAATATGTAAGTAATGTGAAAAGAATGGTTTTAAAAGTGTCTTGTTGTATTATAATAATAATAAAAAGTTACCAGGCTTTATTAAATAAAAAATATAGGTGTATTATAAATGGTTCTATGGCAGTGTTTGTTCTGGATGGTTCCATCAAGTTTCATAGTTTCTCTTTTTTTAAATTGTGATTGTGTGTGTGTGTGTGTGCCACTGTCGCCAATGTTTCTGTAACGTCTTGCTGTCATGTGTCCAAGGCAGAAACAATTTATTCTCTTCTCAAGCAACGCTCCACGCCACGCTACGCCATGTTACGCTTGGACATACCGCGTCTTTATTTTATGGATCGATATTCTTGTTTTTTCGGTCGCCGTTTCGTTAGTTTTTTCTCGCTCTAGTCCTGCTTTGTCTTCTTCTTACCTTACCAGTTTCTTTGAGTTTGTTATGGTAGCCATTACGGCCACAACACACGGCCTTGTCCGCTCATAATTCGGAATTCTTCGCATCGAATTTTTTTCAAATCGGTTCTCTTTTTTGATGAGTTGTTTTCGTATGTTCGTTTATTCGATGAGCCAAGGATGTTTGCCGTCTGGCTTACAATGCGATTTCAGCCTGACGACCCCATCTTTTAAGTGGGCGGAACTTTATTTGGTGTCTATAATTAATCTATACTTTATTAACATGAAATCTAACACCTCAATAGCCAATTAATTTTTATTATTATTTATGTATGAACGAGAACTTAACGACTTTTTCCAAAATGGGTATGTACCTATCTCTGATTTATGTACAATATGTTAACACATTATTGTACTTGTAACTTCATAAAACTTATTAAAGTGCAATCAGATACCAAAATTTTATTCATTAATTAGCTAATCAATTTTTATCTTTACTAAATCAATTAATTTCATAAAATTAAAAAACAAAAACTGTTATTTTTGTATAATAATTAACGATTATATAAGAAAATATGAACATCATAGATCGTTTTTATATATTTTATTTATAAAAAACTTTCACAGTAAATTAAAATCCAAATCTATTTTTTTTTTTTCATTATTATAAATTATCAAAGTATAGGTCAGTAAGAACGATTCTTTCTATTCTTCTTTCATTCGCTAAAACTCTAAACTCATCATCTTAAATTTGGATTTGAAAGACCTTGGATCAATTGAGTTCAGAATTTGAAGCGATCTGTCGGATTATTAAAGTACTATAAATTTTAATTCAAAATGATATATAACCTACTTCAAATTCTGAATAAAATAATTTTAGAGTTTCATAGAGTTGATATTACTTTATAACAGAGTTAAGAGATTCAAATCAAAATAAATTAAATTTAATTATAAAATTAATAATTTTTGTTATTGTATCTGTATTTTTTAAATTAANCCAAACTCTTCTATATTTTGGAATAATAACTTTAGAGTATTCATAATATTTAAAAATTTAATTCAAAATACCCGTTTTTACGCACTTAAAAATGATTAAAAATTTTTAATTTACATCAAAAAAATCGATTTAAATTTTTTTTAATCACGCTTTTTATCTACCTTGCTTTATAGTAAAAAATAACGAACTTAAAACATAAAATTAATTTAAATAAAGGTGTATTTAAAAATAAATAACTTATTTTTTGATCAAATGTAAATTCACAAACTTAATAAAAACATTTTTGTAAAATTTCTTTAAAATCCCTCCAAAAGATAAAAAATACAAAATATAAGGCCAGCTTTTTAGACATTAAAGCTTTTGAAATATTTTCCGCAAATATTTTTTAAAGTATATACTAAATTAAATACGTTACAATAACTTAAAAAATAGAAATAGAAATTTAAGAAAACGCCTAAATAAGAACAATAAATTATACAAATGTATGTATGTATGTACAATAATTTGTTTAACTTTTTTGCATGATAATGATCTTGCAATTAGGTTCATATGAAAATAGATGAATTCCAAAAATAAACTAGCATATTTCGTATTTTAAAATATAATAACAAGTTTCTGAGTTATAATTATAACGGAATGAAACAAGTGAAATGAATACAAGTTACAAAACAAATGATATGCTTTCACACACAACAATAACTAGTAAACTAATTAATAAGTTGACGATGCAAATCGAGATGAGCCCACATTAATAAGAATTAAATGCTGAAAGGAACATTCCATTATTTGTCATATCGTCGCCTAGTCCAGAATTAATATTTATTTATGAATACGTACATACATACATACATACGTACAAATATCCAAGCGTGGCAATAAATTAACAACACATTAATTCGCTAATTTCTAGTTCGCGTTTTGCATTTCATGTTAATATTATCAGTGTGTGATAAATAAAAAAAAATGGCATTACATACACTCGAAACTAGATTTTAAGGTCAGTGGCTGCAGTTCAGAGATTTCTATTTTTGCTGTTACTACATTTACGCTTGCTCTAACCCGATTCGTCTAAATTAGACGATTCGTTAATATACTGCAACAATAAATTAAGGACATTTTCGAATATACACAAACTAGTGTATATGTTCGTTTGTACATGTTCCTACATGTATGTATAACTCTATTTACACTTTATTGCATACATATCTCTATAATACATACTAGAAACAGCAAATAATTAAAATTATGATTATTCAAATACATTATATTGTAGCTATTGTGATACATATCAATCAAACTAACATATTTGATATTTATCCTAACAAGAATTCAAAATTATTATAATTAATTTGCATTTCAATCAAATTATCAATTTATTCAGGAAATTTAATTTAAGTTTCAATCTTTCATCTCTATATTATTGTAAAATTTTCTATTTCTGTGTTAATCCATTTTCATAATTAACTGTTTATATACAAATAATATGTAAAATAACTATATTTTCTTTTATTTTTCTAGTAAATAAATAATTTATAAATTTAAATAAATTAATTATACTATAGTTAAGATCAATATAATGAAAAAAGAGTTCTTCTGGAAAAAAATAATAAGTTTAAAATAAGATAATTAAAATATATTCTATGAATAAAAACAAAAATCACATACTGCGCAGTAAAGTATCTTCAATACGAAATTATTATTCATTATTGATTTTGCTGTTGAAAATGACTGCATATATAAAATGATTGTAATTATTTTTCAAAGGTAAATAACAGTAATTTTTTTATATGTTATAATTATTGAAGTAAAATATTAATGAAAAGAATAATAATTGCTGTACTAGAAAACAAATTGGTGCTTAAATAATATACAAGCATTATAAGAACGTAATATAGTAGCACAAAAATGAAATGTGTTACTTAATTGCAGTCATTACATTAAAAATAAACCACAGCAAAATGTTTTCGTGCAAGTTGCATGTTCATTGACCTTTTTAGGTGGGCAAGAAACCCAAATCCCGACCTTCCTCAACATGCATGACGCATGCATTTCGTTCGTTCATTGTTTTCGTCTGTCTGCGGTGACTAGATGAACAATGGCAACGTTTCATTTTTGTCAATTCGTAAAGGCTGGTAACATATATAACATAATAAACCGACTCGTAGAACACGGCCATTTTACCGAACACCTGCCTGCCACTTTTTCGTTGTTGTTGTCGTTTTTGTTCTTTTGCTTTTTATTTCTATTCTAAGCAGTGGCGGAGGATTCATTACGCAACACAAAATGGAAACCTATCGCGCTATTAAATCATGGTGTCTATGATGCACGTACTATTTAAACATAGATATTGGCTTTACTTTAAAATAACAATGTTCGTTACTTTTAAAACTTAAATAATTTTTAATACCATATATGTATGTATAGCAGTAATATAAAATAAGAATACACTGTTAAATTTCTTTGTAGAATTACAATTTTTTATCAAAACAAAAGAAGAGTAAAATTACAAATTAGTGTATATTAATACGAAATTAAAATACAATATAAGTAATTTTTCAATACATATAAGGAAACCTATTAAGATGAGTTGAGATTTTAAAATTTTTATGTAAAAACGGTACACGCATTGTAATTTCATTGAAACATTTATCGATATACCATAAAAAGCTTCCCAGATTTACAAATACTACTTGTAATTTAATTTGCTATAATTTTTCGGAAAATCACGAATTTATATTGTAATTTATATTACAATGAATCCATCGTAAATTTCAAAATTTTTAAATTAGTTATAAATCCATATTTGAAAGTAATTAAACTAACAGAACATCAAATGCTTTGTAAATTTAGAATACTTTGCATTTATATTACTGAACTTATTGGGTATGAACTGTATTGTAAAATTACTATACATGTATTGTGAAATTCGTAAACTAACCCTTAAAAAATATTTAGTAATATTACTATTATTATGTTGTAATATTATCAAACAAATATGAAAAAAAAGTTTTGGATAATTACTATACTCGATTTGAATTTTAATTAAATGTTTTGCCTATCAACTTCCAATATATATTTTGTAAAATTACCAGAAAATTTTTTAACAGTGTAATACTTACTATAATTAGGACAAAACTATTAAAATACATTTTCAGATTGTTATCCTAAAAAACACCTTAAATATAAATAAATGCAGAGTTTTCGAGTTATTTTTATTTTTATTTAAGAAATAAATAATATACTAGAATAAGTAAAACTGCTTTGTTTTTATTCAATTGTAAAAATATAGTTAAAATAGAAAATAAATATGTTAAATATTAACCAAATTTCATTACATTAATTTTGTTTAAATTTAAATAAAAATTCAGTAAAATGCAATAAACATAATAAAACCAATTTTTTTTTTTTCAATTATTTAATGATTTAAAGATTAACGGAATTAATAATTTAAAAATAATTTATTTTCAATTAAAATTTAAAAGCATTTAAATTATGAATTTTGGAGAAAATAAAATGTGAATCGAGAAAATAACATTTTGTGAATTGATAATGAAAATATAAATTATTGACGAGTGAAATGAATGAAAAGAAATATATATAAATAAAAGTTAAATGGAAATGTTTTAAAGTGAAACAGTGCAAATTATTAATATATGAAAGTAGCAATTTTATGACTTCATACCATATGTTAAAATATTTAATAAAAAATTGGAACAAGAGAATGACTTAGATGTTAAACTATAAATTGAAAGAAAAGAGTATATCCGCTTGTAATACAGCGGTGAATATTCTCCTTACTTATAACTATATTATCAATAATATCTGGGGCAATAAATAACTTTAAATTAGATTTCGTATTAACATTACTTAAGATAACAAAACATCTTACATTAAAACAAAAATTTTAAGTTGTGAATATGTTATTTTGTAAATATAAATTTATATAATTATAACAAAATTTAAAAAGAAATATTTAATTTCTAAGTAATTAAAATACTTTTTTTTATCAATTATGGAGCAATTGAACTTATACAAACTTTATTTGTTTAAACTTATATTTTATAAATAAATCGACTGTAATTACTAAAAATTATTCAAATTTTATTATAAAATATTTATTATCGTTACAATTTGATTTAAAATTTGAAATGTTGTAAATATATCTTATAAAAACAACTTTCTTTAAAATATATTTAATTTATAGCTATTTAACATATTTAAAGAAATAATAATTAAATATGAAATATAATGATCGTGAAAATATCTAGACTAAATCCAATTTTTATTAAATTAATCTAGCGATTGAAATATCTATAAAGATTATCAATTTTCTAATTAGTTTTTATTTAATTTTTTATACAATTACTACAATCAATACATATCACTATTGATTGCATATAATGTTTAGTGTTATCACATTAAAGAAAAGACAGTAACAAACTCGCTAAAATTATTCATAGCAACACTTTCTAAAATTTTGATTTGAAGAACCTTGAATTAGTTGAGTTCAGAATTTGAAGCAAGTTGTACAATTCACATTATTACAATTTTAGAATTTCATATTTTAAGTGTTATAAAGCTCAAATGCTGTCGAAAAAATCTCAATTGTAGTAAAAATGGCTTATATTTATTTTGAATATATTATAAGCATTATATTAATGGCATTCAAAACAACTAAGTTAGATTTTATACCTTGTAACAAAAATTACTTTGGCAATACATGTATTGAAAATAATTAAAAAACTAATAAATCCAAACAAATAAAGTATTTAATATATTTAAATTCTGAATGTGGAACAAATATTTTTATAAATCTAAGTAAGGCAGATAAAGAATTAGGGTAAGACTTATTAGAAACAGTGGAAATACAAAAGGTTTTAAGAATAAAATAAAAAACTGATAAATGAATAGTTGGAATTAGAAAACTTAACGCTACTAAGAAATAATTAAACAAGGTTTATATAAATAGGTTTTACTTTTAATAAATGCACATAAAATAATTCAACATATATTGTGAAATAAATCGAGTGAATTAACTAATTAAAACTGCGTTAAAAACGAGTATTTGTAACTGTTTTACCATTTAACCATAAAAGATAATTGAAATGATATCAGAAAGATGTAGATGACTTATTTTTATTATAAGAGCCCGTATGCCTGTTCCGTTAATATTTTTGTTGTAAATTATGCGTAAGAAGTGGATATATATAAGTAGTAAAATGAGTATATATATATATATATATA
>NEEE01001631.1:158852-169084 GCA_002278615.1 Pogonus chalceus
CAGTTATTTTAAAAGTTATAATGTTTATAACAAAAAATATAAACAATAATTGTTTATAAAATACGACGATCGATAGCTACCATTGAGACCTTTCCAACCATGTGTAATAATCTATTATACAATATTTCTTATTAAAGTTGTACAAAAAGTTATTTGAGATGTGATTTAAACGCATCCTTAACTGATAAATTAAAGATTGATTAAAAAAGACTTGTTCTATTACCGGCATTCAATCTTTCTGATGGTTAATGTTTAAAATTATTTTTATATTATAAACTTTTATCGGATAAAAACATAATGTTCAATCATTATTTTGGGACCTATATATAGGCACAGCCATATATGATTATTCTATAAAAAAAATAATTTTTTAAATAATTGATACTTATTTTATTTTGAGATTTAACGAAATAGTTCATAAAAATATATAACTGTGCCTGTTAATATGTAATTTATAATAAATAAATAAAAAAAAACATACAATCTTCTATATCGCATATATTTCTACCACAGTCTCGATTAAATAATCTTATTCCCATCACCAATTTTTGCAAATAATTCAAATGCTGCAGTTTTTGCTCTGGTTTCATTTCAGTAAACTCTTCAAAATCGTTTTCATCAAATACACTTTTCATTGCATGAAATGTTTCTTTTATTACCTAGAAACGTGTATTTTTGATTGAATTTTAAAATAAATAATATCTAATTGATATATTTTATAATATTTGACAATGATTTTACCGCACTTTGTTTCGGATTTCCCATTGCAGATATCAATGCAACGTATAAAACAATTCTTTTTAAAAGTCTTGCTCTGTTATATTCATCCAAGACAAAATATACAATATTGTCCAGCAAAGGTTCTAAACTATTTTCTAATAGTTGTTTATGATTTAGAATCATTTGTTTTCTACTAGTACAACGTGCCAAGTAATACTGTTGCATTTTTAATGTTGTTAAACTTGTATTATCAGTTAATTTTATTTTTTCAATTATGAATGAAACTAACGTTTGTATATAATCACGATTTATTTTTTTCTCCGGCGATATTTTCCATACTGGATCCAATGTTAATAGTTTTACCTGAAAAAGTTAAACATTCATTTAATTCAGAATGTATTCCAGAGATTAATAGATATATTTACATAATAGGTACAAAACTGATCTTCTGTATCTAAATTATGGGCAACACATTCGCGAACTATTTCATTAACTATATTTTTAGTTGTATTATCTGTATCATGTTGATCCATGTTTTAAAATATAAGTTTGATCAATACAAATAAAATGAATTATTTAGAAAAATTAATATTATTAAATTATTATGAAACATTAGTTTTTTATACATAAGAAAGTTTTATGTATAAAAAAAATTTCATTCAATGATCACTAAAAATTGTTTTATGTCATTTATCAAATTAAATAGTTTTATAGCTATCTGGATTTTTTGTAATTATTTATTATAAGGATTTTATAAAACGTATAATAAAATAGCAATTTTAAATTGATAAGATAATAAATATTTGAATATCTTTGAGGAAAAAGAAATAGATTTATAAATTACAAATTTTATTCAAAAATTATTTAGTGCAAATAAAGATGTATAAATGTGTAATACAAAAGTAAGATTTTAAAATGTAAAAAAAGGTGCTACAATTTAGGTATATAAAATTGATTAATAAATATGTTAAAACAGAAAATTTTATTTAATACACTTGTTTTTCAATACTATTAAGAGATGGCGCAGCCAGAAGCAAATTTTTTGAATAACAAGTAAAATAACACTACCGCACTGCCTGAATTTAGTTTAGTTTCGGTCAGTGTTGTTCTGAAAATGGCGGAGCGTGTTGTATATTTGTGTAAAGTGCTATTGTTTCTTGTGTTGTGTGTTTATCATTTGGATTTGGCCATAGCTGATGATATTTTATGTAAGTTTTCTTTTAAATATATTCATAAAAAATATTTTCTTATATGGACATAATTTTTGTTATAAATAACACTTGGAAATCAATTAAATCATTTTTGAAACTTTACCCTTAAATTGAATTAAATTTTAATAATTTGTAGGTCATGCTCATGTGACAATCTTTTTAGAATTTTATCCTATAAATCTTTGTTATTAGTCGTTTTTTCAGTACTCACAAAAATTAAATAATAATATTTTAACAGCACTTTTACTCTTTGTATTATTTAATATATTTTATGATCATATCATCTTTATTTTTTGTTGTTTTTAATGATATCTAACTTAATCATTCGATTTAATTTCATAAATATGTATGTATATTTTTAAGAATTACGAAGCGAATGTTTTTTATAAATTATTAATTCAGTGATTATTTGTGTATTATTGAAATGAGAATTATTTATATGCGCATAATAAATAATTCTTAGGTGTATTAAGTATTTAACAATACTTTAAAAAAATATTCTTTTCATTGTCTCTATCGAGAATTGATTGAAATTAGGCTTACATAGTAAACTCTGTGTGTTTAGGAATATCAGATAAAATAAATTATTTTTAACTCTTAACGATTATTAATCTTGTTCATAAACAACAATAATATTTTGATAAATAAGGTTTGTATTTTAGTCTTTAATTATTATTTTTTAAAGGGGTTTAATATATTATTTTGTACTATTTACACTTAATAAATCTTGTCAGATGTTTAATCTAATTACTGTAAAGTGTTAAAAATGCTTTATTTATATATAATACGCATGATTACTATTTATTTTTGTAAACAATGTAATATAGAAACAATGTATTAAAATGAATTATGGATATTAAAAAAATTATTTTTGTGGAGCATATTGTTACTTTTTTGTGAATTTATAAATTATTATATGCAATAATTACTAATGGTTTTTTATTCGTACATTTAGATACTATTTATACATATATAAGTTGGCTGTGCAGTATTACCCTTTTTAATATGGAATATTCAATTATGACTATTTCTTATAAAATTAAGAATTGTTGAGTACTTCTGTTTTAAAATGCTTTGTCTTGTCAGTGTGCTCATTATGTGTAACCGCCCCGTAATTTTACCGTCGCGCCACTATTCTTATGAAGGAATTATGTTCAGTCTAGTTATATATTTTTCTCTCTGTTTACGGAGAATTATTATGAAACATTAAATCTTAAAAATAACAAAATCTTGTTTTGTTAATCAATAATTATCTGTATTTTTTGTTTATAAAACTAACCAAAAAATGTCTCGTCTTATATTAAAATGTTTTAAACAAGAAATGAAATCATAAATATATACGACTTGTTTTTTATTTAATGTTTTCCTACAAGTATTTCTTGATATTGAACAAGGTTATATTTAAAATTAAGTTTTATTTTTAAATTTAAAATAGATTAATTTGTATTATTTTGATTAAGTATTTTATGATATTAAATTGATGGATCTGTAAAAAAGAGAACAAATGAACAACAATAACAACACAGCCACCGTTGCACAGTTGCTCCTTTATTCTTACATGTTGCATTTGTCTTGTCTGTGTAGCACATTTTAGAAAAACCGGATGCAATGAAACGTTTTTAGTTGCTGTGCGTAGAAGTCTAGAATGTGACTGTTTCGTATAAAAAAGTATATTATGGGGTAGGTGTGGGCACAGTCTAACTCCAATGCAAGTACAAACCCTACGACAATACTGTCTCGACTCACGTCGCGCATATATAATTAACTTTACCATTGAAATTTTAAATTTATTCGATTGTGCATTTTGATTACTTTACTGCAGACTTTGATATTATATATAAATGATTTATATTGAATTAGACAATACAGTCTAAATCTACATACTTATAAAAGCAAATAGTTTATCAATAGGCAATGATATTATTTATAATCAATTCTGTCATACAATAGTATCAGTCATCTCAAATATTATTATAAATATTACGAAATATCTTGTGTAAAATTTAATATTTATATTGATTTAATATTAATAGTATACGATAAATGATAATGGACTTTGTATTTGTGAAGTGTTAATATATAGAATAATTTAGAATACAATTTCAATGCCCTATTGTAAATGTTTAGGTTTTATTGAACGAGGAAGCCAAACTATCGTTAAGATATTTTTATCCCTTACGCTTTGCTTTTAAGGGGGCGATGTACTTGGTTTTTTCATTTGACCTGACACTGCAGCTGTGCGGTGTCACATTTTCATTTATTTATATTTCAGGTATTGTTTTAATTTAGTTTTACATTAAACATATTATTTATTTAATAAATTCAATTCAATATGCTCTGTAGTATTTTGTAATCACAATGTGTTTATATATTATATATTGATCTACAATGGCTCACATTGAAAGTCTATTTTAGAACTTGTACTTTTAAGATTTCAACTTTGTAACATATATTATTTTAATGAGTAATGAAAATAGTATATCAGGGGTAAGCAATTTGCATTTTATTGAAAACACAGTGGATATAAATTAAAAAAAAAATACAAATGGAAGTTATACATTTTGGACCAATTTATATTTTACTAAGATAACGATCCAAAATACTTATCCATGGTTGCAAAAGAATAGCTACGATATAATTGACGAAAAATGTTAGAAACATCTAGGAAGTCCCCAAATCAAAATATTCTCAAGCATTTATGGGATATATCGGAAAAAAATGGCAATTAGAAATAGTTCTAATAAAGAAAACCTGAAAAGTAGCTTATAGGAAAAATGAAGGAAAATTGAGCTGTCTTTTTGTAAATAACTTTTGGTCGCAACCCCAAAGAGACTTGAGATCGTGTGGAAGCAAAATGGCCTATACACAATATATTTATTTTAAAAATTCTTTTATATTTGTTGAGAATTATCAATTTGTCTGACTTTGAGTATGAGTTTAACTTTTATTCTTTTTGAGTTAATGTTCAATTTTAGTTTTGCTATTGCGATTTTGGAATTCAATTAAACATATTTCAGTAATTTGAATTTTTGAGAAAGACTTGTCACAGTTTTAGTGTAAGCCACTGTATATATTTTAAGTTAAAATAATATTGTAAGAATTATTGGTCTTTTTGAACGGTCTTTTCCATTATTACGTAAAATTCTAATTATTTTTAAAACTGATTTAAATTATATTTGAAATGATTTTTGAAATCTTTGTCTAATATCTTAGTTTTTTATCAGTTGCTAATCAATTTTGAATCTATTTTATAATTATTTTATTTTCTCTTTTTACGATTTTATATTTGATTAGACTAGAAACATATAATATGAAGGAAAAATAATAAAAATTAATCAAATACTTAGTTAAATTAAAAACTGTAAACTCAAGTTATATTTAAAACGATTTTTTATTAATTACTAAGTAATTTTAACTGTCATACTTAATTGTATATTTACTTTTAATGAATAATAGTTTAATTTTTTATATTTCAATTAGATATTATTTTGTTAAGTTAAGAAAATCAATTTTTAATTAATAAAATTATCCAAAAATCGTAGTAGATTTTAGATAAAAGCAAAGCACTTAAATATGTGTAATAGTAAAGTACAGTATTTTATCTGCAATATGGTAGGAATACGAATCGTATAGCTCTTTAGAAACGATTTCGTGACACGAAATCCGGAAAATCCTAGTCGGAGGAAATCACTTAGTAAAAACCAACTTACAAGTACAACAGAACAGACTCGTAGACTGTATCGATCAGTTAGTTGTGTGTCGGTCACTTGGGTCCGAAACGAAAGCACATGCAAACGTATATAGTACGTTGCTTGGCAACGGATTATTGGAAAGCTCACACGTTTACTACTACGATGAGTCAGACACCAAGCGTAGGGGGCTGTGCTGGTACTATGACACCATCACAATAATAACAAACAATATCACAAACAACAATTGTCACCTATTTCCCCACACCCACCTATCACTATTCATGAATGATGTGCAACAGCTGATCAATTCTATTTTAAACGAAATTGCTCTATTTTTATTACTTTTATGCAATATGCAATAATTATTTATTTTATTTCTTGTTCCAGCTTTATATTTAAATCTATTTTTATGTATTATGTGCATTTAACTTGATGGCAAACTGTTTTTCATGAAACTACTCAATTAGGTTAATATTTCAGAGATTTTATTTAATTACACCATTTGTTTTTAATTTAATTTTATACATTTTTTTATTAAATTAACAAAATAATGTAGCAAATAAGAAAAAATGTTTAAAAAAACCTTTAAAATATGAACATTACTGCATTTAAAGAAAAGAATTTTTTTTGTAAATTCTAATTCGTTTCTGATTCAAAACAAAAGTATTATATACTGTTGACTTTAAATGTATTAAACTCACATTGAATTTGCAGAAATATTTATTAATTGCATATAACTTATCAATAATTGATTATATTGTTTGTTTTTCCCACAATGTATTATCATTAATTATATTTATACATTTAAATATTAAGAAACTCATTGATAAATGAAATATAAATATTTTTTTAGCAAAGAAAAATTCTATTTTATATTAGTTTATAACTTAATATATATTTTTTAAATGTAATCATATTATGTACTCTGTGCTAGCGCAACAAAAATTTATAAAAAATATTTTTATTTTAAATTACATATTTTAATAACCACTTATTATAATTATAATATATGTATTTAAAATAATTCTAATGATCTTCGCAGTTATTAGATAGAATAAATTAAAATAAATAATAAAAAAATTTTAATATCAAATTTACTAAAAATTAATTTTCATTCATTTAATCATTTTTTTCCAAGAATAAGAGTGAAAATAATATATAAATTAAGAAGAATTATTAAAAAAATATATAAAGCATTTAAATGGTTTGGTTTTTCCTTCTTTCTAATTACATATTTAAAAATTATATATTTTTAATCTCAAGGCTTAACCAATACTTAAAATTATTCAAATCTCTATAAAAAACATGTATATGTACATTTTTCTATACTTTTCAAATGAATTGTTTTAATTTACTTTATTAAATTTAAAAATAATTTGTTTAATATATAATACTAATGAGTATTACATTAATTGTGTCATGTTTAATTACAGTGTTCAGCTAGATAAACCTATAATTAAAAAAACATTTTTGCTTTCTTAAACCTTATAACTTCCAAATTACACTCTTCAAGTATATTATTAAATCCATTATTCATTTTTAAAATTGTTTCTTTAAGCATTAAAACCTATGAGTTTAGATGAATATTTTAAAATTTTATTGTGACGAAATTTCGAATAATTTATATTAAGTACAAAGGAAGCTTATTTTCGTTTATATATTATTATTTATTTATAAACAAACCAGTGACTAAGAATATTTACGTCAAAAATTTATATTTTTTCTGGAAAGTCCATATTTTTATTTAGTTTGAAAGTCAGACAACTAAAGTATTAAATAATAGAATTTTTTGCAATGAAATTGCATAATTGGTTTTCAATAAATGACTCTGCCGACTTTTACCAAATTAAGTTTAAAATTCAAGGTAACAAGCAGTTCGCCAATTTGTAATCACAATGTAGAGGCAAATATTTTTCCTTGACAGCAATTTCTCATTCAATTTGAGAACACAAGAGTTTAGTACAACACCACTGCAGTATATTTGGCGAACGAAGCAAAATTAACAATTAACACGCTATTGCTTGGTGCCAAGAAACTCCAGACAGACCTCACTATGGTTGTTAATATTGTTAACGGAAGGTCAAGTTTAACAAAAAACTATTTACAGTCGACGTTGACCAACAAATTAAATCTAATATGTTAATGAAGACAATGATACACATACATACATATCTAGAATAGGTTCTAGTTGCAATTGTTTTTGGAATGGAATTTCAATTTCACATTTAGTATGTCATGAATCCATGATGATATTTTAATAACTTTGATGAGTCAAGGTTTTTTACCGGAATATTTAAATTAGTTGCTAGAAACTGGAAGTAATTTAGTCGCACTTTGAATCATATGAATGAACAAATTCATAAATAAATATTTTTGATTTGAATGAGTAACTAATTACAAGATGTTCCAGGTTTGTATCTCAACTTCATTATAAAGTATAATTTTATATGAGTAATAGAAAATTTGCTATTTCTCAACTTTATGAATAAATCATTTTCTTATTTCATGAAAACTAGAAAAAATATTTTTATTTTCATAGAAATTTTAATAGTCAAAAAAATTAAGTGCTTTGAAATTATTTAGGATCATTTGTTTTTTTGCCTACAATAAAGATTTAAAATCGAATTCATAATATAATTGTGTTTCTTTAAATCATATTTCAAATAATAGGCGCACGTGTTAACTGGCTGCACCTAAATGTGTTTTCTAAAGAAATTCTGACAAATATAGAAACTTATCAGTTGCACCAAAATATCTTTTCTTAGAATTAAATAATAAAATCAAATAATTGCCCTTTTTGTTGTTATAAGCAAGGCCGTAACAAGCTTTTTGTGGGCCTTTGTAAGACTTTCAAAATAACCCCCCCCCCCCCCACCTTAATTAAAAAAAAAAGTTACCATGTATAAACGATAGTTCTGAAGCTCCTGTTTTTTTCATTTTTTTAAGTTTGGCTACAGTCTTAATAAATAAATATAAAATAATTATTTTTTCAATCGTTTCTGTTCGTAATTTTAAGTTCATTTTATATTTATAAAAAAAGGAAATTAATTAAAACATCATAAATTTATTTAAATTGCCCCTCTCCCCGAAATCTAAACTCTTGGCAAGTAACCCTGTTGCCCCTGCCTAATTACGGTCCTGGTTATAAGTATTAAAATAAATTTTCGATTAAATATTTTAATAACTAATTTTTAAATATATTATATTTCAAACTAAAAGGTGACTTATTGCTCATATTATTCTTAAAATTTTATTTGTTAAAATCATTTATTTTTAATTATTATATAAAAATACAATTACTATAAATTAAGTACTATATACCAATAGATGATCTACAAAATAATACATAATATATTTTTTATTGTTGTTAAAGTTACTGTTTAAGAAATAATATTTTTTTCAAAGAAATCTTTAAGTGAAACTATAAAATTATCTTAAAATGTGTTATTGATTGTTTACATAGAGGTTTACAATTTTACCTAAGAAATTGTTTATTGACTTTTCTATTAAAACAATGTCTTTTGCTCAAACCAAAACTTGGATAACATCCAAAACAACGAAGTTCTAGTTTCAGCAATATTTATTTTAAATATTTGATTTATATCCTTGTTGTCTGAGCGCAGGCGCCAACATTATATTCCTTTAAGAAAAATGTTTAATATAAAACCAAGAATTTAATATATTCTATTGTAGTTAAATACGTTCTGATCTAGTGGTAATGTACAAGTTTTTTTTCATATGTCTTTATTTTAATTTAGATATTGTTTGATCTAAAAGGAACTGAATGAAATAGATTAAACTTTGACCTATTATATGTTTGTTTAATAATTACCAGAGTCGATTGATAATCTAACTAATTTTATTTAGATTTAATTACAGTAATAAAATGTATGGTAAATTTTTATTACGTTTTTATTATTAATTTTACAACTAATTAAAATATATTTATAAAATATTAAAGTAATTGTAAGTGATAGCCTGTTTCAAAAGCTGAATCCAATTATACTACCAGCCGTTTAGAGGTCATTCAAAGCCATTTTAGAGTTTCGTACCTGTAGTAATATCAATATGTTTTAGAAATAAAAACTGTAGTTGGCTGTATTGATTATCTGTTGTCATTTGATTGTTTTTGTTTTATTTACTTAACTATTAGTGTAGGAACTCTAATATTTGTTAAAAATATATTTCAAACTAATAAAATAATAAAAAGCAAAACAAACAAATATTAACAAGAAGAAATTTATTTATTTTGTATTTCAATTACCATCTTTTTATTCAATTTGGTATTGTTTAGTCTATGGTTCGTTAAATCTTATAGTTTTCTTTCTTTTTTAATTTTAAGTGTTAAATTCCATCATGTGAACATCCTTAGTTTTAATCAAGAGATTGTATCTTTAATTTTATTTTGTCTTTAGTTTTACGTGTATATTTGTCTTTTCCAAACTAATGGTTACTTGCATATATTGTTATACTTTTTTAGCGTTATTTTATAATAAACTTTTTGTTTTAATTATATTTTTTATTTGATTTTTTCTTTTTATATATTGTTATATTTACTTAGTTTTAAGATTTTTTAGAAAATTTTAATATTTAATTAGAAACAAAATTA
>NEEE01001631.1:182104-196352 GCA_002278615.1 Pogonus chalceus
ATATATAATCTTAATTATTTTTAATATTAGTTTAAGAAAATTTATTTATTGCGTTTGGTGTGCAATGTGAAATATTTAATGCAGAAACAGCAAAGAATGTTTTTCAATAATAGGGAAATAAAATGTTAAGAATTGTACAAAGTATTACGATTCGAATTTTATTTCGTTTTATTGTTGGATTTTGTTTTTCATTTTTGTGTCTATTTCTGAGTATGGGAGACCGAGACAAATTATTTTTAGTTTGCTTTTCTATTTGTCAGCAGACAATATTTTTCGACTTGGTGCGGAAATACTTAAAGAGTAATAGTCACTGATTGCACTTTTATACGTAATGAAAATTTTTATTGATATTTATCCAAATAAACTTTTCATTTTAATGTTATATTTATTATTATAGTTTTATTTGATTATGTATACGTTAATTGTTACTGTTTACTAGACAACATTTTATATATTTCGAAATTTCATGAAGTGTTTTATTTAATTAAACTAAAATATTTTATTATGTTTCATATATAAAATTATAATTACCCGTTAATATACTTTTAATTAAATATAATTAATAAATTAAAATATTTATTAAAATTTCAATTTATTTTATGTTAAAAGTATTATTATCCGAAGTATCAGTTTCTTGTAGATAGTCTTTAAGTGCAATAAAAAAAAACAGGAAATAAAAAGAAACATATAACTTATAAAAATATATAGATAATCTTTTAAAGCCAGTTAAGTTGGTAGAATGTGTTTATAAAACCGGGTTATAAGATTTACCACGTAAAAAGTACCATAAATATGAAAGAACAAGTTTAGTTATTAAACATTGTTTGTTTATTTAAAAATAAATGTTTTTAAATTTAAATTTAAAACTATTTGTCTTATTACTTATAATCGTCGCCATGAAGCAATGTTATTGCGTAATCATTAAACTTTTCAAGGTACCGCCTCGTGATCTGAAACATGTTATGTGTTCCAAAAAGCCGTTGTTGTTATATATACGAACGCTTTGCAAATAGGTAACCAGTGTAAACAAAATATGCGTTCATTACGTACATAATTTTTCAAAAAAAGCGCTCAGAAGACGAAAAAGATAATAACGTATATCGAAGTAAAATATTACATTATATTGATTCGTGGCGATGACTATAAATTCTAAATTTTTTTTGATAAGTAGCCTACTTAATATATCTTTTCCACATATAGAAATAAGTTTAAAAAGTTAAAACTATTTATTAAAATTAATTAAAAAGTATTTTTGCTAAAATATTTTAGGACTGTAATTCAATTGAACAAATTTCTATTTAATTATAATAAATACACATGGCATTTAAAAAATTTAAATTGTAAAAATAACTTTAAAATGAATATTGTCTTATTCTACGAAATAAATTTTGAATTACTCATTATTTCATAAATTTGTTAACTAAATATTCTATAAATATAAATTTCTGAACTGATAGCATTTCATTCTGCTTTCCGCCGTTGATTTTATTTTTGCGAGTAGCTATAAATATAAAACTTTCTTGTATAATTAATGTATTTATATGTTTTCTTTTATAGATAAAAATAAAACTTGTAAAAATTATCTATATATCCTCAATTACTATAAATGTGTAATGATAAGCGATATAAAAATGTGAATGCACGATACAGCTCGCTACTTTTACTATCTACATTAATTTCCGGAAATATCTGTTATCTACAACGGGATATCCTAAGATAGGCCTGCATCTGTCAAGATTCATAAGTAAATTTCGGCTAAATATTTACAAGTCAACACCTGAAATCATAAACATTACTGGTATATACGTATATATATAAATCGCGTGGCATACGGACACGCACGCACACTGTATTTATTGCGTGCCCTCTTTTCTTTTTTTATTTCTTAAGTGTATTAATTTTTTATTTGACACACCCATCAGTCAGTCATTCTACTTGAAAACCAGACAATTTAAAGCATTTATGTTCTTGTACTTGGACTTGTTTATAAATTCAATATTGCTACTTTAGTCTTTACAATTTTACATATAATACTAAATAGTTATTCTATTTACATATAAATCAATCCATTATTAAATAACCTTTGACTATTATAATAATTTAAATAAATTAAATAGTAAAATTGACCTTCTAGATAATTTTATTTATATTATTTACATTTACAATTAATTCATATCAATGAAAATTGTTTTATTGGAATGTACATATATACTTGTTATTCACAGAAGAATATATTTTACAAATTAATGAAGCAAATTACTTAAACAGTTAATTTTCTGCGAAATTTAATGAAAAGTAATGTCACTTTTAATTAAAAGAAATTGAAAGTCATTGAAACAGTAGTTATTGTTGCCAAAAAATTGTCTATTTTGTTTTTTTATCGTCATTATATGAGTCATTATGCTTATTTTCCTAAAAATATTTTTCCTTGATATTAAAATATCACTTTATATTGATTGATTTGCTCTTATATTCAGCACTTATAGTTTATAAATAATACTATAATTTATGTGCTCTATTAATATGCGTAACAGTTTTATTCTTGTTTTCACAATAATAAACAGTTTTAACAAAGTTCTAAAAACATGGTAAATAGGAAAACAAAATTTTGACTTTTATACTATATTTTAATACGATAATATTTATATATTTTACGATAGTACATGTACCTATTTATATTTATTTGTAATAATTTCCCAGCTGTTGTCAGTGTTATTTAAACATGTTATAAAAAATATAATTCCGGCTCTGCATTTCTGTCATAAACAGCATTTGAACCCTGTTGTCTTATACACTATTTATTTACATTACTTTTATTACAAATATAGCATGCGACACTACAGTGCATTGCCTTTGAATACCAGACACATGTTCTATTTACTTTAAAACAAAGAGTAACAAAAACTCATCACATAAAACTTTCGTTTTTCATTTGCACTTTTATTGTTTTGCTAAAATAAAATAATAATATCTTGTCTGTCTTCATCATCATTTTTTACTCTCAAATACTTATGTATATACCTACATTTATAATCATTTGTAGCGAAAGGAAAAGTAATAGCTTTCCATCTTTAAAAGGTATATTTCACGCAAGGGAGTAATTATTAAATTCTATTAATAGAGTTTTCTAAATATTATTTCTTCTAAGAATGAAATTGAATTTAAAAAAAATTGCGAAAATGTTAATGTTATTACAAGTGTCTTTATCATTTTATATATAGAATTTCCAACGCGCTTGCTCGTATTCCGGCTAGCGTTTGTAGATTTAATTAAATTAAAAGTGTTCATATATCCTCATTCACGTTAAATGGAGATAGTAATGAATTGTCTATTTGGAAAATTAAATTTTTTGCTGACTTTTTTTTAACATAATTCTGCTGCTCATGCTATTTCTACTTATTTTTACTGTGAAATTTACATTTTAAAAGCATATAATATATTATTCATATAATAAGATGTTACAATCCAACTCAACAATAATTAAATATTTATAAAATTAAGAGATGAAGACATATCTTTCAAGTTATACTATTTCAACTATTCTATTTTATATTAAGCTATTTAATAACTAAATTAACTATTTGTTAGTATATAATTCACAACGTTTTGTTTAAAAAATATGTATATTCTGTAACAAGTTTGGAATGAGGCATATTCAGCTCGTGTGACGTGTGATAAGTTTGTCACACGAATCATAGGCGAGTGTCACGGATCCACGAGAGTAGAATAGCCATTCCAAACATGTTGTAGAATATAATTTTTTTATTACTATAAATTTATAAGAATTTGAAAAAATAACATATCCAAAAGAACTTTTCATTAAAGTTTGACAGATATGTATTTTAAGAATTAAAAACAACTACTAGATGTCGTTACTTTAAGGTAATGCGTTTCTTTGATATATTTGTTTTTGAATGGATTCTTAAATTTAAAAAAATATATTTTCTAAAACACACCATTTTTATGTTTGCATTAAAATTTTAAAAAATCTAGAAGAATTATAATATTTTTTTGTGTTTTGTAATTATTATTTAATTTCTTCTGTGCTACCTAAATTTATGTGTACATGTGCAATGTTTAATGTTCCTAGATTTCCTAACTATTAATATTTAAAATTTAGTATTTGTGTTATGTTTTGCAGTATGATTTTTGAGGTGGCATTTTATGAAAAATAATAATTTTGTGTGTTTTAAAATTATATTTATTGGCGTCGTAGTCTATGTACATACATCCTGCTAGCGTTCTTGAAAAATTGGTAAGGTTTGATATGGAAGTCGGTACTTTAAAGGGAACGTTTGTTGTCTTGGTGGATTTTGGTTATAAGGCGTATTAAGCAGTTTGCATTGAGGTGTGTTTTATAAAATTTTCAGCTGATTGTTGAATGTAGTCGTAAATTGAGAGTAGATTAGGTTAGGTTGTGAAGTGTTGTTATTCTTGTATATTTATCTTATCATTGGAGAAAGAATAATTCAGTACCTATAGTTTAGAAAAATATTGCAATTTTATAATATGTAAAAAATTATACAAGAATGATATTAATTCTGCATTAGTATTAGAAAAAAATTCTCTAAATATTATATTACTAATTTATAATNATTTAATCCTTTTTTATATATACCAAAAAATAAATAAAATATATCAATGCAAAATTTATATTAAATGTAATATTTAGTAAGATTTCAATATTATGAAAAAACAGTTTATTATATAGTATAAACTGTTATAAAAAGAAATATTTATAGCAAACTCGAATCAACAAAAATGAATTAATAAAGTTGTGAAAATATAAACCACAAACCAAATGAAACCTGTTACAAATAAAGAACGAAAATGAAATTATTTTTTAATATATTCAGATGAAAATCATATTAAGTTGGTAATCTAATCGGATGTTATATCGAAAAATAAAAATGTTAAATAAAATCTTATTAAAGGAAACTATGGAAATTAATATATTTTCAAAAATAATTCAGAAACATTATTTGCGTACAAAATTTCTTATTTTAAATACTTAAATGCGCAGTGTGATTCAGAAACAATAACTAATAAAATAATATTATGTTATAAATGATATGCTAAATTGTTTTTATATTTGACATGATCCATAACTTATCTTATTTTAAACAATGTTTTATATTTTACTGTAGATTTTGTAGTTTATTTCTGCTGACAAAACTATTAATAATAAATACATATTTTTTATATTCGATTATATTTGTATTTAATTCAAAAAATAAAATAGTGTTAAGATTCAATGTCTTCTTGTGATATAAAGTATGTTACAATAAACATAATCTGCAAGTTATCATTAATAGCTTGTAGTAAATTGTTCAATGCTAATAAAAGTAAGAGAGTAGAGTTTAAAATCAATTTTTTTAGTCGCTTTAAGCCTACTTTATTGTCCAGCTTCCCTTGGACTAACTCCAGCCATCAATCACGTGAACTCTGCATCAAATTAAATATAGTTACGAGTTTATTAATAAAGTTATTGTTATTAACTAGTCGATTGAGTATCAAACTGTGAAATGTGTTCTGAAACGTAACTATAAATAGATAAGGTCAATTTTAGGTCTTTTTACTTTTAATTTATTATATTCGGTAGTTATTATCATTACATAAATAAACATGTATAACAATGATAAAACATTTGTATTTATGTTTTAAAACGTTGTTAAACATTGTTTTGATAATTTTTTTAAAGTGATAATTAATGTTTGATTATGTTTGTTTTGTTTTTCCTTTCTAAGAATATAATAATGATACATTAAATGATATGATAATAATAGTTATTTTATTGCAACAAATAGTTTTAATTACGTTTGAAGATAAATCAATATTTATATAATAAGTATTTTTGGTTTAAAAATAAATTTAACTTATGTTAAAAACATTTCAATTGAGCAGCGGTCTTTTGTTAATAGATAATATGGTTTAAAAATAAGTTTTTCCTATACAAAAGCCTTGAGAGATAACATTCAATAAAAGTTCTGTATGTAATAATAAACAATTACTTTTAATAGAACTGAATTTCTGATTTATAAGTGAAGTATTTATGAAAAATGTATTTAAATACTTTTTATATATTAATTTAGAAAAAAGTGTTTCCAATATCCCCGGTAATTATTTTTTAATTAAGTTAATTTAATGGAAATTTCTCCGATGGTCCTTGAACTGTCATGTTCTTGACATACGTTTGTAGAGCAAGATTATAGACACGCAATATAAATAAACATCAGTTCATTTGTATTTTTCTTTAAATCATTCAACATAATTCATAAATATTTACTTGAACCAGGTGATGTACAAATATCATATTTAAAATTTTGTTTTTTTTATATACGCGATTTTTGAAATATTCATTATTACTTGTTCTAATTATATTACTTTATTAATGAATCTAAAACGTAATCAATATCCATTCATTAAAATCAAGAATAAAAGAACATTTTTTTTTTCAGATTAACTAGAAAAGTATTACCAGTTTAAATTTGGCTTAGAGTTAAACATTTACTATAATTATAATACTAATTTAAATTATACTGCATATGTAAACTATATACCTATTAATATTAAACTATTGCATAAAACTGCCTAAATATTGCTTAATACCAATTTTTCAATATATTTAGTCAAGGTCATTAAAAATATATTTTAAATTAACACATTTACATTTTAATATGTGAATATTTTGATCATTATTAGCAGGGCCGTAACTAGCTTTTTATGGGCCCTGGGCAAGACTTTCAAATTAGGCCCCTTCCTTTTAATTAAAAAAAAAAAAAAAACATGCATATACGATAGTTCTGAAGCTCCTGTTTTTTTTTTTTTAATTTTTTTTTTAATTTGGGTAATAGTCTTAATAAATAAACACAAAATAATCATTCTTTCAATTGTTTCTGCCCGTAATTTTAATTTCATTTTATATAAATTTATTTAAATTGTACTTTTTCTTGCTTTTTTCCCCGGAAATTCATCATTTAAATCATTAGAAAAATACTGAGTTGAAATTTTTTTTTTGAGAGTTCTTTCTAGGCTCCTCCTTCGATCTTGACCCTGGGAAAGTGCTCCTATTGCCCCTGCCTAGTTACGGCTCAGATTATTATTAAAATAATTTAAAGATATTTTATATATAATCTTAATACTGAATTTTTATTTAAATATTTATGAAACATTAAGAAAAAAAAATTACTTTGGAATTAAATTATTAAATTTTATGCTGCTGACTTCCATCAAATTGAAATGATTGATGTTTCATATCGAGTATATACAATACATAAAAATATTAATTTATAATTTTGTGTAAGTTTTCTTTTTGTTATTTGAATAAAATGAATAAATTACAAATAAAACCGATTTATTTCGTTCAAATTTTTTCTTAAATAAATAATGTTATATTTAAGTGTGAATGTGCAAACATGAAATTTTTTCTTATAGCCAAATATACTTAAGAAAACAAACAGAAAAATGTTTGCTTTCGACTAATGATATACTACAGACCTTTAACACAGCTGGGCGTTGCCATCCATGTTTGGCACTCTACAGACCATAGGCTACACTTATATTTTCTTCTACGAACCATCTGTTCTTAGGGGCTCAATTCTAAACATTTACAAACAAAGGAATTAATATAAAAATACTCAAACGATTCAACACTAACCAATTTCGATTCGGAATAAATGTAAATCTTATCAAATATATAAAATTTCTAATAAATAAGTTTTTGAAGGTAGATATATTTATTTATTAAATTAGAAGATAGGTTAAAGTTAAATAAAACTAATTATTATGCAAGTGAACTAGTAAAGAACAGCTTAGGTATTGCTTAAAATAGTTAGAAAGTTCAAAATTAAAAATAAACAACAAAATCGATTATTTTTTTACACAATAAATTAATTTTCAAGGTAAAATATATTGTAAAAATAAGATAAATTATACTTTCAATTTTTTTAGACTAATTTAAAACTTAATATCTTTTAAAGATTGGTTAAACTCTTTTCAGCAGACCGATTAATGATTTTTTTCGACATTTTAAAGGATGAATTATTAACAGTCTTGGAATATTATTCATACTATAACTATTTTATATAAATATTAAGATATTTTAGTTTAATAAATATTTATTTTATTAAAAACTTATTAAATATTTCCTGAAATTATTGCTATTTTTGTCAGTTATTTAAAAAATATTTGTCTTTTTGAATGAGGATTAAATGGATTTAATGTTTATTAATTCTAACTCTATTTAAAGTTTTTTCTAATTGATACGTAGTGTCAAACGGATTACTTAATAATAATTAATACATCTAGTTTGAAAATAAAGTTACAGAATTTGTTCCCAATCTAAAAGACTTAATGATTTTAATGCAGAGAGCAAGCTGCACTTAACTCCTAACAGGCAACTCCTTATAATAATTATCTTGACACGAGAAAGAGGTTATGGGTCAAAACCGTATATTTTTAGTGTCTTTATGAGGTAGAAAAAACATTTGATTTTCTAGTCGTTTCACGCATTTATGCGGTACTGCTAACTAGATGATGACATCAACTAGATCTAATTGAGTACTAATTAACTTCAATGAACTTCTGCGAATGTAACTGTAGGTGGAGTTATCTCATCTGTTTTTGTATAATTTTACTCATTCTGTAAATGAAATTGCCTATTTTAGTCGCAAATTTAATAACTGTAACCCACGAATATAATATTACTCAAATTTGGGCATTATGGTAATAATGGATCCCGTATTTATAAATGTAAATTATATTTGTGTGAGTTTTTTTTTTTTTTTCAAAGAATTTAATTAAATTAAAAAATGTAATGAATTATTAAAATTCTTTGTAAACATTTTTTTATTTGTAATCATTCATAATTAAAAATTGTTTTAATGGAAAACACTCTGTTTATTTAACAAAATATTTATTTTTTCGATTTGGGCGTTTAAGATTAATAAAGTATATATTATTTTTTATTATTATATAAACATGTTTTACCGAGAATCAACCGTAAACTTTTTTATTTTATTCATTTCCTTCTAATTTATCATATTTTACTTTTATTTTGTTTAGTATAATTGTTGATTTAACGTATTTTTCGGAAATTGAAGTGCATCTTATGTTCTGAAGGTAACATTAAAAACACAGATTTTTTTCCTCTGGCAATAATTCTATTCACGATATTAGTTTCTAAAATTTTAATTTGAAAGACTTTGAAGCTGGCTTTGGTAGTATATATTCAAGTTGACTTCAGAATCAGAAGTTATCTGTCCAAATCACATTCAATAAGTAACTGGAAGTTTAAATTTAAAATTAATTGTAGCTAGCTTCATATAATGAATCTAATTGTTTTACCAGCTATTTTGAAATCATTCAAAACAATTTAGAATTTTATATCCTTGGTTATTCACAGTAATTTTTTCCATTCTTATTTCACTTACGTTAACTCTACTCGTAATATCAGTATCTAAAATTTTGATTTGAAGGACCCTGAATCAGTATAGTTTAGAATTTGAAGCGAATGGTTTAAGTCAATTTCATTTTTTAACTGAGAATCTTATTTAAAATGAGTGAGATCATACTACCAGCTGTTTAAAAGTCAGTTAAAAATAATTCTAGAATTTTGAACTCGTGTTAAAATTATAAATCTTTACATTGTAACAATAAATCAAAATTATATAAAAATCTGTTAGTATCTTCATGAAGTATAATATATATANCTAATTCGTTCGGATGGTTGTTAAGTCTTTTTTCATATTTTGATACAAATGATTTTATTTGATCTTGGACGTATTTAATTTTTAAATCTTTGTGTAAAGTTTCATTTGTTATGAAGTATAATATATGTGTATTTTTTAAATCATTTCATAAATTTGTAATTCTTCTAATGAGATCTAAAAAATACTGCATTCATTTATTGAAAAGTATATAAATAAAAAAGTTAATACAAACATTTATGCGTTAAAAGTATAAACTGTAATTTTATTATTTATAAAATATTTACAAGAATTCTCTTTAAATTTGTATTTATAAAAATCTAGTAATAAAGTTACTTTTTTTAATCAAACATAAAACATTCATTTTATTTGAAACGGATTTAAATACAAATATGTCAGACAAATTAAAGAGTTTTAAATAGATTTATGATTTCGAAACCTATTTCAGTTGAAGTATATATAAACAAAATTACTTTCATTACTTTTTTAGTTGTAATAACATTACTTTTAAAATATTTTTATTAAATTATTCTTCCATATAATGTTGATAAAAACATTTCAATAAAAATATGGGAAAATACGAAATGATAGAATATTATTATTTAAAAAAATATTGTCGTTCAATCATTTATACATACATGTCTGAATCCTATCTTTTTTTTTTTTTCATTTATCAATGAGATGTCAGTGCACGAAAGCACGTTATTGGAATTTTAATCGTATTTCCATTTATGCTTGTTTTGTTAAATTGATTTTATATTCATGTCTACAATAACAAAGGGGTATCTTATTTTTTGTTTTCTTTTAACATTTCAAAGAGAGTTACATTCTTAAATTGTTTATAAAATTCTTAAGATATAATTTAACATTACTATATCAACATTTCAAAAATAAAAAAATATTTTGCAAAGAATTTTGAAATATTTTACATGAAATAGATAATTTAAAATTTTATTTTGTTTATCATCTTATGCCAGCATTAGTTATTCGCATCTGGTTTATGTATTCTGTATTCACAATTTATAAAAAGTATAAACTTTTTAATAAATTGATTAATTTTGGACTTGATAAAGTTTGTATATTTAAAATTAAAAATAGAATCCATGACCTGAAATATGTATTTTTTAATTTTATTAAAACGAATTGTCTGTTCATAGTTCAACATACTAAAGAGTAAGTTTCATTTAAATAATAAATTGAACTATTAATTTAATACGAGGAAATAAAAATAATAAACATAAAATGTTGAATTAAGTTGAAGTATTTTTGTCTTGCACTTAAAAAATATAACCTAAATATATTTATTCATAAGTGGCGTCTACAAAAATAAATTTAAATGAGGCATATAAACACCTTTCATTGATGATTCATCTTGCTGGCCATTAGCATTAGAAACATATGATATAAAAACAAAATATTCCTGTTACTTGCCATTCGTATACTTGTATTACAGTAGGCGTTTAACGACTGTTCAGTCTTCATAACATCTGGCTTGGATTTGTAAACAAATTTTTGGGAGATATACTAATTTCCGATGCACATTGCAATTTTTATTAATTTCTAATGAATAACAAGTAGCAATTAAGTGTATTTTTTTAAATAAAACATTAAAATAATCATTATAATTATATAAATTTCCGTGCGTTTTGTATATTTATTTATTTATTGATGCACTGCTATAAAGTATTATTAACGTTTTCACTTTCACTTGATTCTTGTATAATTTTATTGCATTATTGTTTATCATATGTTGTTCATTTAATGTGTAGGCATTGTTTTATTTTATTTTCTCATTCCATTTATAGAAATCTGCACTGTATAGTGAAAATACATATATTACAATACAGAACTATTATATAACATCTTTATTGCATATTATATAGTAATATAATTTAAAAATTGAGTTTACTGCATCCTTTATATTTCAAAATATTGATATTTTTATGTGTTTATATAAATCTTGTTGCTCAAAATACTGTCAAAAATCCATGATACAGACACCAAATTTTAAAATTATTTTAAAGGACCTTTAAACAGATGGTAGTATGATTAGATTCAGAATTTAAAGCAGGCTGTCATTTATTTTAAACAAATTTAATGATAATAATACTGATCAAAATTCATAATACAGATACGAAATTTTAAAACTATTTTGAAGGACCTCTAAACAGCTGGTAGTATGATTAAATTTGATGATTGTGACTTAAAATGCTCGCTTCAAATTCTGTACATAATTTAAATGATTCTTCCAATGACTAATTGAAGGTCTTTTAATTTAAAAGTAGAAAAAAGATTATAGGGATTTGTTGACAATGGTAACTCCTTATTAGATACTTTTAATAGGACTTTATCCATTGTCAGTGTAATAATATAAAAATTATAGAACAAAAAATTATCTTTAATTTTTATTAATTGCAAGACGTTTCGAGTCATCAGTTGCGAGACCTAAAAGATAATTTTTTGTTCTATAATTTTTATTTTATTACACTGACAATGGATAAAGTCCTATTAAAAATATCTAATAGAAAAAAGATGGAAAAAAAATTCTTTACTTATTTTCCTTCACTGTATCCATGGTATTAAATTTCCATAAACCTGGAATGGTTTAGAAACCTAATTAAATGTACAATCATTCAAATAATTTCAATAAAGGTAGAATTAAAGGATCACATAAATCCTAAATCTTTATTTTAAAATTGAATAGTTTCCGAAACTATATTTCAATTATAACTGCCGTAAAATTTAATAAATTATCACAATTTTGAAATAACCAAACGTTAATTGTTTTCAATTATTCGAAACATATTAAAAATAGTTATAGAGAATCAAGTAAATTTAATTTAAAATTTAATATAATTTTTTCATTAATAACAATATAAATATGTTACAATTTAAATAATTAAACTTAGTAATAAATTTTTATAAATTATTTTTCTTTTATAATTTAAATATTTTTGATATTTAGATATTTATGTACATTTATTAGAAGCAGTAGGACACAAAAATAAATGAGTTTTTATATTCGTTAAATTAAAATTTTTGCTGTACGTTTTCTAATTTATGAAATTTATTTTAGTCGTAAGTAATTATCACTCTTGACTTTCATTTTTAATTTTAATTTTTGTTATCACAATATCATTATTTTGTCATTTCCGTAAAAAATTAAAAATAAACAAAATTACGTGAAAATTTTTATTACTTTTTAAGTGTTCCTTCCATTTTTTATTAAATTTCTTTTAAGTTTGTTGAAATTAAATATGGTGCTCAATTAATATTTCTAAGTAAAAATTATAACATATTTCTAACAAACAATTTGTCATTTATAATAAATTAAGTTTGATTAATACATCTGGAATTCACTATCAATTTAAATTCAATACGATCTTTCATTGCATTTATAATTAAACCACTTAATATAAAAGAAATATTGTTATATATTATTTATAACATAATCTTTCATTTATTAATAGAAATTTTTTAAATTATTATTGTGTTGAATTATTATTTATTAACATATTAATTGATTAATTTACCACATTTTAAACTTCTTAATACTTTTTCCGCTGATAATATCATGAGAATTAAACAATATAAAGGCTACAATGACGTTTTGTCTGCATTTTTTCCCCTTACGGAAACGGATATGACAAAAATAATCAAACAAAAAAAAAACCAAACATGATATATATTTCTTTGAAATATTAAATCTAAATTTAAAGGAAAAACGTTACAATTCGACATATTTTCCTCTTTAAAATATTCATATGTTATATTTATTTAATATGTAAAGAACTTGTCGGATTTTGACCTTGAAATGATTTTTTTAAACAAATACTTATCGTGAATAATTTATTGATCCTCTTATATATCAATGTAATTTGAATATAAATTTGTATTTATTATTTACTCTTGTTTATTTAAATTTATATATGAGTATTAAATAAATATATAAAAAACCTTAGAAATATTTATATATTTAAATAGCAATAGAATGAATATGTTCCGTATCTTTGTTATAAATATTATTATTGAGTTGACATTGAATTCATTTTAGTTAAATGAAAATTTATTTTGCAAATAAGTTAATAAGGTTAAATGCAGTTGTCCACCCACTAAACAGTGAATAACCAGATATTTGCATAAATAAATTGTGTGTAATTAGTTATGTCTCAAAATATTTTTATGCATATAATTTTATGACTAACTGAAAATTTTAATCAAACAAAAAAAATCGATACATTCTTTTTTATTGATTTCATTTATTTTTTATGAATTTTTAAAATATTAATAAGTTATTATTAATAATATTTCACTGCGATTACGTAAAATGTTCTTTAAATTATTTATTTTTTCACAACATAATAATTGTTATTTTTTTTTTCTATTATGAATTACTTTTTTTTAAATTTTATTTGGTTAGAAATTGTTTCTTGTACTAACAATGACTTATTTTTTAAAATACCTTCTACAAATAGTTGATATATTATACAGCACAGAATTATTTATTATTATTATTATTCGTAACTAAATATTACTTTGCT